>CM058046.1:4705837-4755216 GCA_030169165.1 Centaurea solstitialis | reverse complement strand
GGGGGACCATAAAGGTAAGGGTTACCAATATAGGAGGAACAATCGAAGAGTTGTAGTTGAGGTCCGGTTGGTATTCTTCCCGACAAGTTGTTGTTGGATAGGTTAAGATAACCTAAAGAAGATATCTCGGACAAACTAGACGGAATATTTCCAGAAAACTCATTTCTTGACAAGTCAAGAGCATCAAGAGTTTTCAATTGACCCATATGTTTTGGAAGTTCGCCTTGCAGCTTGTTGATTGATAAGTTTAAAGAGACCAATCCATGAAGACTTGTGATCTCATTCGGAAGTTTCCCTGATAACCGGTTGTCTGAAAGATCAATGCTCTTCAATAGCCGAAGATCAATTCTTCCAAAGTTACGTTCTTTTCCTTTCCATGCAACCAAAACGCTGTCAAGAAAAACTGCCTCTTCATAAATATCAATGTCAACATATGAACCTGCTGCTAGTGACTTATAATATGGACCTTCTGCTGCCGCATATGAACCTCCTGTCAAACCTGAAGAGCTAATGATGCCTCGTGAGCTTGCTAAAGTCACCTGTTCAGCTCTCCTACAACGTGTATAGGCAGAGCAGCCTCGGGAGTATGGATTGTAGGATACTGGATTGTGTTTGTGAAGGTAAAATGAGTAATAAGAATGGTTAGTGATATCCCCTCCCAACGTTATATTAACCATAGCCGTGAAGTTACCAAAACAATGAGGGATATTTCCCGAGAATCCATTCTTGGACAGGTGAAGGACTTGAAGATTATTCAACCAACATAGTTGGGAAGGTAAATGACCATAGAAACTATTGGATCGTAAAACAAGGAAGGATAAATTCGAAAGTCTTTCCCCTATCCATGTTGGTATGATGCCTGACAAATTATTTACCCCAAAATCTACAAACCTCAGTTTTGTGCAGTTGCTCAAAGATATTGGTAGTTCACCAACAAATGCATTCGATCGCAAATACAATGCCTCAAGCTGAGACAAGAATCCCAAAGAAGAAGGGATTTCTCCGGACAGAGTGTTATTTGATAAATTAAGAACCACCATCCTTTTTTGGAATCTCAACCAACAATCAGGGAGTGTCCCAGATAACAAATTGTTAGAGAGGTCAAGGAAAGTTAACTCCTCATCAATTTGACACAAGAAAGAAAGGTTTCCGGAGAACCTGTTTCCAGAGAGGTTTATTGATGACAACTTAGAAGGTAGTAACGAAATCCTACCTTCGAGTTGGTTGTAACTCAAATCCATTCCAGGATACCCATCAAAGTTTGATGTCATATTTGGTAGCATACCTTTTAATTCATTTGAGGAGAGGTCCAAAAATTTCAATCCAGATGGTAGGTTCCAAAACCATGCAGGGATACCATCTGATATCTCAGCCTCGGAAATATCAAGATGTTTGAAAATTGTTTGATTTTGGATCCACTTTGGGAAACTAGGTCCCAACTTGCAGGATTGCAATTTTATTGTCTCCAATTGGGAAGGAATACTCCCATGGGAGCTCAACTCAAATGCAAGAGAACTAAAAGACATATCCAGATAGGTTAACTGGGTGAGATTTAGAAAATGAACATCCGAGATTATGCTGTTAAAATTGTTGAATGAAACATCAAGATATTCTAGATTTGAAAGTTGGCCCACACTCTTGGGCAAGTTGCCACTTAAACGGTTGCTAGAGAGGTCTAACTCTTGGAGGGACCGACATCCGATGAAGTCCGGGATACTTCCATTGAAAAAATTGTGAGCAAGGGACAATTTAGTCAATGATGAATATCCAGAAAAGTTGGGCAATGACCCGTTAAGATGGTTTTTTGAGAGGTCTAAATATGTAAGAGAAGTCAAATCTCCAAAGGGAAAAGGAATAGACCCCTCCAAAAAATTACGACTGAGATTGAGATGAATCAAATTGGGGAGATCTGCAAGTTGACGAGGAATACATCCACTGAGATTAGAAGCAGAAATATACAAATAACGTAGGTTGGGAAGGGAATCGAAAAAAGTTGGGATAGGATTGAACTGAAAATCAATTCCACTTAGATCAAGGTACTCCAATTGATGTAAAACCGGTAAATATGGACTAAGTTTACCGGCCAATCCATCAGATAGAGAAGATAGATCAAGTTTGTACACATGACCTGAAGTGTAGTTACAATAGACACCCATCCATTCACAACAATCTCTTTGTTCTTCTTGGCTCCCCCAACCATCTAGATTGTTCTTGATGTCAACTAAGTTTGCTTTGAAGAACAGTAAAGCTTTTCTCTCCGTCTCAGGACACGAGGAGTTGGTGATGCTCGTGTTGGCATCTTGTTTGAGCCCCGGAGTATTATCACAACTAACAAAACATCCCATGCATAAAATAAAAGACAACAAAAGAACAAGCATCATGTATGTGATGTATCAAATGGGAAACTTATAACTATAAAGAGAGCTTACGAATTGATCCAAGCAATATTAATCAATAATACGACAACCGCATCCCCAGTGAGTTGGAAAGGAGATTATTTTAGAGAATTGTAGTTGGCATTGAACCATGTACCCTGTTTATGCAACACCTCTCTCCTACTTAAATTTCTTCCTTGTGTGGTAGCTAGAAAAAGCAAGCCAGTGTGCAGAGATTTCCACATGCTACTTTTGCATGAGATCTTGACATGGGATGATAAGTGGAAAATGACTTGCAATAATACAAGAAGATGGGAAGTGGAAAAGGACTTGCAATAATACAAACAGAAAAAGATGGGAAAAGAAAAGATGAAGTCGTGATTCATAAGGGGAAAAAAAGACAAGATAGTAGCTTTTTCTTTTTAAAATGGAAATCCAATTGGTAATTAATTAACTAATTACAAAATGTAGAGTGTGACGATAATACAGAAATAAAGCTTACTTTTTTCCTATTATGATCCGGGTAATCAACGAAGTGAAACCCCTTTAATGTTGGATTGGAGCCATACGTTTTAGAAGGAAATAGATATTATGATGTGTAATCATCATAATAAATACATACCTTAAGTTTATGTGTCCAAAAGTTCAAAACTATAATACTATACACATCTGTTTCTATAAGTTATCAGAAGTTAGAACACAGCCTAACCACTTCTATCCTTATATTATATAACTTAATTTGTCTTGACGAGGTCATTGACTTCTAAAAACCACAAAACTCGCTTAGGTTCGTATCATAAATGCCCTAAATTTTATGTTATCTTATTTTCTTTATTTCATGACTAGTGTTAGAAGGAGAAAGATTTCTGAAAGAGTGAATTGGATTAATGAATGAATTACTTACAAAAGAGGTATAATTACCCTATTTATATACAAAGGAAGCTTCACTACTAAGCTAACTAAAGGGCTAAAGCCCATGGGCCAATATGGGCCAATATGTACACTAACACCCCCCCTCAAACTTAATCTGGGGAGGAACGAGACAGGTTGAGTTTGTTAACAAGCTCCGAAAGCGTCCGGGCAAATGAGCTTTGGTGAAGATATCTGCGGGCTGATCCAATGTTGAGATCGGATGAAGTTGAATGGTATTGCGCACAACGTGTTGACGGGTGAAATGACAGTCAATTTCAATGTGCTTGGTTCGTTCATGGAAGACATCATTGTGAGCAATCTGGATGGCACTATTGTTGTCGCACCATAGAGGGGTGGGAGACAGTTGAGGCGCTCCCATGTCAGAAAGTAACCAACGAAGCCAGATAAGCTCTTGAGTTGTGTCAGCGAGAGCGCGATATTCAGCCTCGGTGCTGGAACGAGCAGTGAGAGATTGTTTCTTGCTGCGCCAAGAAATAAGGGAATCACCGAGGAAGAAACAATAACCGGTGGTGGAGCGACGATCGGTCATGTCACTATCCCAGTCAGCATCGGAAAAACCTCGCAGAAGTAGCGAGGACTTGGAGGAGAAGTGTAACCCATGAAACATGGTGCCTTTAAGATAACGAAGAATCCGGAGGACCGCAGCATAATGATCCGAGCAGGGGGCAGCCATGAATTGACTCACTGTGTGAACGGCATACGCAATATCTGGCCGAGTCACAGTGAGGTATACAAGGGACCCTACGAGTTGACGATACCGAGTGGGGTCCTGTAGAGGAGTGCCAGCATTAGGTGCCAAGTGGAGGTTGTGTTCCAAAGGTGTGGAGGCAACTTTGTTATCCGAAAGGCCGGCCTTTGAGAGAAGGTCGGAAACATACTTGGCTTGACAAAGATAAATCCCGGATGCATCAGATAGAACCTCGAGTCCAAGGAAGTAGTGAAGGTCGCCAAGATCCTTCATCTCAAAACTGGAGGAGAGAGACTGCTTGAGGGAAGCGATACCGTTAGAATCATCCCCAGTAATGATCATGTCATCAACATATAGAAGAAGGAGAATGCTTCCAGAATCAGTAGTGCGGGTGAAAAGACCAGAGTCATAGTTGCTTGCAGAGAACCCCAATGAGAGCACGGTTGTGCTGAATTTCTCAAACCAAGCGCGAGGAGCCTGTTTGAGGCCATACAGGGCTTTGCGGAGGCGACAGACATGGCCGGTAGGCAGGGAGACACCCGGAGGGGGGGTCATATAGACTTCTTCAGAGAGATCGCCATTCAGGAAGGCATTTTTGACATCCATCTGGAAGAGAGGCCAATGCTTGATGGCTGCGATAGCGAGAAGGCTGCGAACAGACGTGATGCGCGCAACAGGGGCAAAAGTCTCCTCATAGTCAATTCCATATTCTTGGTTGAAGCCCGTGGCGACAAGACGGGATTTGTATCGATCAACAGAACCGTCAGATCTGGTTTTGATCTTGAAGACCCACTTTGAACCAATGGGTCGCTTGCCAGATGGAAGCAGAACAGAATCCCATGTGTGGGCCTTGGCGAGAGCACGAAGTTCCTCCTGCATAGCTGCTTGCCATTGTGAACAAGTGGCAGCTTCCTTATAGGAAGTTGGTTCATGGTTGGATAATAAAGTGGCATAGCAGTGATAATCACGAAGATGGGCAGGAACTTGTCTTACCCGATCAGAGCGGCGAACAGGTTCTGACGTGGATGGTGTAGGATCCGGAGATTCAGCAGATACCTCAGGTATAGATGGCGGAGTTGGTGCAGGATCAGAGGGCGAACCCATAAAGTCAGAAACATGAGAAGGAGTTGGAGGGATAGGTGGAGCAACCTCAAGAAATAGAGGGATGGTTGGAGACTCAGTGTTAGGTAGGGAATAATAGGGAACATGTTCCCAAAAGGTAACATTTCTTGATATACGTAGGCGTTTGGATACAGGATCCCAGCAGCGATATCCCTTGTGCTCAATGCCATATCCGAGAAAGAGGCATAGGCGGGCACGAGGTTCAAGTTTGGTGTGTTCATGAGGTTGAAGTTGAACGAAGCACGCACATCCCCAGACCTTGAGAAGATCATAAGCAGGGAGAACTCCATGTAAGACTTCATAGGGAGATTTGTTGTGGAGTATGGGACTAGGATGTCGATTGATGGTATAGACAGCAGTAAAGGCTGCTTCTCCCCAGAAGCGGGCAGGACATTTGGCAGAGATAAGCAGAGTGCGGACCGTATCAAGAATATGCCTATGTTTGCGTTCAGCGCGACCATTTTGTGGGGAAGTGCCGGGACAGGAGTACTGAGGAATTGTTCCCTGAGATCTGAGGAAGGCAAGGAGAGAAGATTCTTTGTACTCCATGGCGTTATCAGCACGAAGAATCTTTATGGGTTTCGAGAATTGCGTTTGAATCATGCGAGCAAAGGTAATGTAGAGCTGAGGTAGCTCTGACCGATGTTTCATAAGATATATCCAGGTGAAGCGAGTGTGATCATCGACAAAGATAACAAAATACCGAGCACCACCCATAGATGGGTGAGGTGCTGGTCCCCATACGTCAGAGTGAATTAAATCGAAAGGACAAAAAGATTTAGATTCATTAGTTTCAAAAGGAAGGGCATGATGTTTGCCAAGCTTACAGGATAGACAGGAAATGTCTGAAGGAGTAACATGACCTAAAGATCCTGAACTAGCTAACAATTTTATTCTACTGGAAGATAAGTGACCTAGACGAGTATGCCATAGATCAAGGGAAGATGAAGGAGAGACTGAAGCAACGACTCTTGAAGACGAAAGAGGAATCCGAATGTAGACGACTTCGAGAACCCGTCCAACTCTACGGCCTACACCAAGGGTCTGCTTGGTCTTCGGATCCTGTATAACACAACCAGAGAAATCAAAGAACATTAGTAAACCCATTTCTTGGAGCTGCGTAAGGGATACAAGACCTATTGCTATGTCCGAAACATGTAAGACGTCAGGTAACTGAATATTGTTTGTAGAGACATCTCCTTCGAATAGAACCGGCTTAGGAGAAAGATCCGCCAATCCCACAGTAGGATGAGGGGAACGTCGCTTAGAGACAAAACCTGTGGGATAAGGAGACATGTGGTTGAAGCACCCAGAGTCAAAAATCCACAGAGTACCTGAGGGACCTGAGGGAGTTGAGTGAGGAGGATTCACCCACGTGGACCCGGTCATAAGTTGTGCCATAAGCTCTTGATTCCGGCGCATAAGATCCAGCAGATTTGGTGAAGAGGATGCAGATGCAGCGATAGGTATTCCAGAAGGCTCATGTGGAGCAACGAATCTGGCTGCCGGTTGATTGTGGGTGCTATAGGACTCATGTTGAGTAATAAATCTAGCAGCAGGTTGTTGTTTCTTCGGGTTTTGAGGGCATTCAGAGAGGAGGTGGCGAGGATGTTGAATGCCACAGTATTTGCACCTGCGAATTGGGCAATCAATCAGGGAGTGAGAGGGTGAGTGACAGAACGCGCACTCATTGGGTGACAGTTTTCCCTGAGGCTTGCTGTAAGAATTCTGGAAGCCTTTTCCTTTAGGCTTGAACGAGGAAGGAGTGTAGAACACTGATTCGGATGGAACCGGTGTGGGAGTTCGAAGTTGAAGGCGTGTTTCTTCACTCAGCAGTTCCGTGATGGCATCGTCAAGCGAGGGAAGAGGGTGCCTATGTAGGAGGGAGGCTCGTACATTCTCGAACTTGTCTTGGAGACCCATGAGGATGGTGATCAGGTGTAACTGATTAAAGTAGGCCTGATAGAGAGTCGCGGTGTTATCATGGACCTGAGGAGCACCCATGTTCAAGTGATCTCGGATGGCTTGCATCTCAGAGATGTAGGAGCTGACTGGTTGATCGGAAGCTGTCGTTTGGTTTGAAAGGTTACCCAGAGCTGATACTGGTGTGCAACGCCAGTAGCTGAATAACGCTTTGTCAGAAAATCCCAAAGACTTTTGGCAGTCGTGTACCCAAGAAATTGTTGGTTGATTTCCGCAGTTGTGGAAGCATTAATGAATCCAAGGATTTTAGCATTGTTAATGTCCCACTCATTAACACGCTTGGCATAGTCGGCTGCGGCTTCGTTTGCGATCCTTGTAGGGGCAACGGTTGTCCCGGGTAACGTAAGAGTAAAGACCATGAGATTTCAAGAGGATGGTCATGTGGTGATTCCATAGAATATAGTTGTTTCCATTAAGGACAACTGATATGGGATTTGAGTGACTGGTATTTGTCGTCATTGGGTTCGGAAAACGAAGAGAGAGAGAGGCAGAGTTCCGACTCTAAAAGCGGGTTCCGAATTCGGAAATCAAACGATTTTCCAACTCGGAAGCCGGTTTAGACAAGGTATAAGGATTCGGAAAAGAGAGGATTGAGAGGCAGAGTTTCGACTCTAAAAGCGGGTTCCGAATTCGGAAATCAAAGGATTTTCCAACTCGGAAGCCGGTTTAGACAAGGTATAAGGAAGATTCGGATTCGGAAAAGAGAGTATTCCGAATCGGGAAGAGGATTTGATTCGGGTTCGGAAAAGTGAAGATTCTGAATCGGAAAAAGGATTCGGAAAAGGAGAAATCCGAATCGGAAAAGGATTCGGAAAAAGGAAAATTTCGGATCGGAAAAGAGTTCGGAAAAATCGAAATCCGGATCGGAAAAGTGAAGTCCGATTCGGAAATGAAGAAAACCGATTCGGGAAAGCAAGAATCCCAACTCGGGATTGAAGAGCCTAATGCTCTGATACCATGTTAGAAGGAGAAAGATTTCTGAAAGAGTGAATTGGATTAATGAATGAATTACTTACAAAAGAGGTATAATTACCTATTTATATACAAAGGAAGCTTCACTACTAAGCTAACTAAAGGGCTAAAGCCCATGGGCCAATATGGGCCAATATGTACACTAACAACTAGGATTTCCATATGTAGAAAAAGCAAGTACCGTCCACTGGTCCACATTCATAATATAATAATTTATGATTTTCTTTTTTGATCAATTATGAGGTTGAGATTTCAAAATATCTAAATTATTTGGTTGATTGATCTTATATTTGGGAAGTTGGTTTATGTTTCGAAAAAGAACTTTGTTTTTAACTTTTAGGCTGTGTTTGGCAAAGTAATAAAAGAAATGAGCTCGAAAGAATCCCGAAATTTGGCATCGAAAGCTGGAAAATGGTTGATTACGTGACTTCTTCCGAGACTTGTTGCATGCAAAGTCACACGCGTCTCTGCATGGATTGCTTTTATTTATTTATTTGATTATTTTGTTTGTTAATTAGTTTAGGATTATTATTTGTTTAATTTATTTTTACTTATTTGTTTTCCTCAATAGTTTAGATTTCTAATAGTTTTAGAATTTACCTTTAGTTATTATCTTATTTGATTTCTATGTTGGTTTAGGATTAAGTTTAGTTTTCATAGTTATCTTTTATTTAGCCTAGCTATAATAGGTTTTATGTTTTCTTTGTTTACTTGATTATCAATTAATCAAACTTCACTATTTGAGAAATTTCTCTTGAGTTTTACATCCATAATTCTCTAATTGTTAATGGGTTTAGACATTTATCGATCATTCCACACTTTCTACTACATCAAAATTCAGATATAGAAGAACAAACATAAAAGGGGTTTTTCTTATTAGAAGATAAGGTCATGGTAGGTTCTTTCTTTCATCTTTCTTAGTTAGACAGATTAGAGGGCCACGTTAAAAGAAAAAAAAAAAAAGATACAGAAGTAGCAAGATGCACGCAAAAAGAATAGAACCGGCTTAGGAGAAAGATCCGCCAATCCCACAGTAGGATGAGGGGAACGTCGCTTAGAGACAAAACCTGTGGGATAAGGAGACATGTGGTTGAAGCACCCAGAGTCAAAAATCCACAGAGTACCTGAGGGACCTGAGGGAGTTGAGTGAGGAGGATTCACCCACGTGGACCCGGTCATAAGTTGTGCCATAAGCTCTTGATTCCGGCGCATAAGATCCAGCAGATTTGGTGAAGAGGATGCAGATGCAGCGATAGGTATTCCAGAAGGCTCATGTGGAGCAACGAATCTGGCTGCCGGTTGATTGTGGGTGCTATAGGACTCATGTTGAGTAATAAATCTAGCAGCAGGTTGTTGTTTCTTCGGGTTTTGAGGGCATTCAGAGAGGAGGTGGCGAGGATGTTGAATGCCACAGTATTTGCACCTGCGAATTGGGCAATCAATCAGGGAGTGAGAGGGTGAGTGACAGAACGCGCACTCATTGGGTGACAGTTTTCCCTGAGGCTTGCTGTAAGAATTCTGGAAGCCTTTTCCTTTAGGCTTGAACGAGGAAGGAGTGTAGAACACTGATTCGGATGGAACCGGTGTGGGAGTTCGAAGTTGAAGGCGTGTTTCTTCACTCAGCAGTTCCGTGATGGCATCGTCAAGCGAGGGAAGAGGGTGCCTATGTAGGAGGGAGGCTCGTACATTCTCGAACTTGTCTTGGAGACCCATGAGGATGGTGATCAGGTGTAACTGATTAAAGTAGGCCTGATAGAGAGTCGCGGTGTTATCATGGACCTGAGGAGCACCCATGTTCAAGTGATCTCGGATGGCTTGCATCTCAGAGATGTAGGAGCTGACTGGTTGATCCGGAAGCTGTCGTTTGGTTTGAAAGGTTACCCAGAGCTGATACTGGTGTGCAACGCCAGTAGCTGAATAACGCTTTGTCAGAAAATCCCAAAGACTTTTGGCAGTCGTGTACCCAAGAAATTGTTGGTTGATTTCCGCAGTTGTGGAAGCATTAATGAATCCAAGGATTTTAGCATTGTTAATGTCCCACTCATTAACACGCTTGGCATAGTCGGCTGCGGCTTCGTTTGCGATCCTTGTAGGGGCAACGGTTGTCCCGGTAACGTAAGAGTAAAGACCATGAGATTTCAAGAGGATGGTCATGTGGTGATTCCATAGAATATAGTTGTTTCCATTAAGGACAACTGATATGGGATTTGAGTGACTGGTATTTGTCGTCATTGGGTTCGGAAAACGAAGAGAGAGAGAGGCAGAGTTCCGACTCTAAAAGCGGGTTCCGAATTCGGAAATCAAACGATTTTCCAACTCGGAAGCCGGTTTAGACAAGGTATAAGGATTCGGAAAAGAGAGGATTGAGAGGCAGAGTTTCGACTCTAAAAGCGGGTTCCGAATTCGGAAATCAAAGGATTTTCCAACTCGGAAGCCGGTTTAGACAAGGTATAAGGAAGATTCGGATTCGGAAAAGAGAGTATTCCGAATCGGGAAGAGGATTTGATTCGGGTTCGGAAAAGTGAAGATTCTGAATCGGAAAAAGGATTCGGAAAAGGAGAAATCCGAATCGGAAAAGGATTCGGAAAAAGGAAAATTTCGGATCGGAAAAGAGTTCGGAAAAATCGAAATCCGGATCGGAAAAGTGAAGTCCGATTCGGAAATGAAGAAAACCGATTCGGGAAAGCAAGAATCCCAACTCGGGATTGAAGAGCCTAATGCTCTGATACCATGTTAGAAGGAGAAAGATTTCTGAAAGAGTGAATTGGATTAATGAATGAATTACTTACAAAAGAGGTATAATTACCCTATTTATATACAAAGGAAGCTTCACTACTAAGCTAACTAAAGGGCTAAAGCCCATGGGCCAATATGGGCCAATATGTACACTAACAACTAGGATTTCCATATGTAGAAAAAGCAAGTACCGTCCACTGGTCCACATTCATAATATAATAATTTATGATTTTCTTTTTTGATCAATTATGAGGTTGAGATTTCAAAATATCTAAATTATTTGGTTGATTGATCTTATATTTGGGAAGTTGGTTTATGTTTCGAAAAAGAACTTTGTTTTTAACTTTTAGGCTGTGTTTGGCAAAGTAATAAAAGAAAATGAGCTCGAAAGAATCCCGAAATTTGGCATCGAAAGCTGGAAAATGGTTGATTACGTGACTTCTTCCGAGACTTGTTGCATGCAAAGTCACACGCGTCTCTGCATGGATTGCTTTTATTTATTTATTTGATTATTTTGTTTGTTAATTAGTTTAGGATTATTATTTGTTTAATTTATTTTTACTTATTTGTTTTCCTCAATAGTTTAGATTTCTAATAGTTTTAGAATTTACCTTTAGTTATTATCTTATTTGATTTCTATGTTGGTTTAGGATTAAGTTTAGTTTTCATAGTTATCTTTTATTTAGCCTAGCTATAATAGGTTTTATGTTTTCTTTGTTTACTTGATTATCAATTAATCAAACTTCACTATTTGAGAAATTTCTCTTGAGTTTTACATCCATAATTCTCTAATTGTTAATGGGTTTAGACATTTATCGATCATTCCACACTTTCTACTACATCAAAATTCAAGGAAGCCATATCTTAGTTAAAATTATGAGGAAAGACAGAAAAGGTGTGTTCGAAAAATAAAAGAGTATAAGTCATGACAGCACAAAAGCTTGATTGATTAAAGTGGTTGGAAAGTTATTGTAAGAAAAGATTGTGTGAAATGGATTTTATAGAAATAGAAGGAGACAAACATAAAAGGGGTTTTTCTTTGGATTAGAAGATAAGGTCATGGTAGGGTTTCTTTTCTTTCATCTTTTCTTATTTAGACAGATTAGAGGCCACGGTTAAAAGAAAAAAAAGAAAAGGAAACAGAAGTAGGCCAAGGATGCACCATAAAGAAAAGGAGACCGTTGGGTCCTTTTCAGTGACAACAGCAAATAGACGTAACTGTATTGCGTATTCGGATTTGGTAACATGATCGAAAACAGATAACTGTAAAAAAAGTAAAAACGGAGGTGAATCTCATGTTCTGATATTAACTGTTTCTCCTGTTTTAGTTTCAAAGACAATCATTTGTCATTTTGCTTCGAATTTTAGTGAGATTTTTTATTTTAAATATTTGAATATTGTCTTGGTAAGAGGTCGTGGTAAAAAAGTAATAAAATACTTGACCTAGGTTATTGTTTTTTACCCCCTTGTCAAGGTGCCCCCAGCCCCACCTCACTCACCCGACTACGAGAGCAAGGTTGCTGTTTGATTTCTACCCAAATTCCAGGTTGGTGCCTCCATTGCTTCCATTTATTTGAAGCTTTCTTAGGGGCTGTTTACTAGCCACTGACTCGGTCAGCAAATCTGACTCAGTCAGCAGTCAGCGTGTTAACCAAATCTCGGATCTGATCTAAAACTGACCGAGATCTGACCGATAGTATCTTGGTCATTGGCTCCTTGCCTTGTCTGTTTCTATTTTGACGATAATATCTTCATCCTCTATATGCATAGACAACAACTTCATTCATATTACTTGATTAGAAATTTAAGAGTGGGCAACGATCTTTCATGGAACGACACCTAAAAACTTCTTTTACAGTAGAAAATGATCGATTGATGGATGATCAAAACGGATTAATTACTTCCATGTTTTGCATTGTTTTGATATGTACCATATGTTTTTACCTAGGTTATTCTTTTTACCCTCATGTCACCGGTGCCCCATCTCCATCGCTGGCAAGGCGTCCACTGCCGACTACGACAGCGAGGTTGTTGTTCGATTTCTACATCGGTGCTTTAATTCCTCATCTACTGCTCTTGCCTCTTCGATTTCTACCCAACTTCCAGGTTGCTTTCTTCGCTTTAATTTTTGCCGATATGTTGATTTCTTGCTTAGGTTTATTTGCTGATTGTTTTCATTTGGGGCTTTCTGATTACTTTTGTATGCAATTAGTTTGTAGGTTTTCAATTTGATATAATTTTGCTTATTAGTGATATAATTTGATATGAAGTAGATAAGCAAGTATTTAGGCAAGTAAGAATAAGAATTGATGCAAATGAAAAGGATGAAGTAAAAAGTAAGAACAAAATAGCTGAAAACTGGAAGGTAGTATATTATTGACTAACTTCAACCTTTTTACCAACAACATAGCTAATTAATAATCAAACCAATAGGTAGATATATAAACAATCAAACTATTTACACCTCCTCTAGTTACAAAATACAAACACCATGGTAATTATGATCCACTAGAGTATGCAACTTCTGGTGATACCACTCTAAAATCTGTAAACAAAGCATTAGATCGACGTTAAAATAGTAAAGAAAACATTAATTACAAAAGAGCTGGCTTTCAATTTCTAGATGTTCAAACGTATATAAAGAAGAAACATGCAGTTACAAAATAAATAGATGCATTTACCTTTTAAAGATTCTTTGAAGTTTTCGATAATGCAAAGCAACTGTCACGTATATCCAATCTTTGATGTGAGCCAAACAAGCAAATAGGAAATGTCTGAATGGGCGGTTGAAAAATATTGTAGAACAAATTCCCCAAAATCCAACAACAAATCCAATACCCATGCCAAAGTAATATGACTCCCATAACTCACCTCCATCATCGTCTTCTTCTTCATTGTGTTCCTTTCCAACGACGGGGGTAGGTGGAAGCCCACATCCGCCTGGTGTAAGTGGGGGACCATAAAGGTAAGGGTTACCAATATAGGAGGAACAATCGAAGAGTTGTAGTTGAGGTCCGGTTGGTATTCTTCCCGACAAGTTGTTGTTGGATAGGTTAAGATAACCTAAAGAAGATATCTCGGACAAACTAGACGGAATATTTCCAGAAAACTCATTTCTTGACAAGTCAAGAGCATCAAGAGTTTTCAATTGACCCATATGTTTTGGAAGTTCGCCTTGCAGCTTGTTGATTGATAAGTTTAAAGAGACCAATCCATGAAGACTTGTGATCTCATTCGGAAGTTTCCCTGATAACCGGTTGTCTGAAAGATCAATGCTCTTCAATAGCCGAAGATCAATTCTTCCAAAGTTACGTTCTTTTCCTTTCCATGCAACCAAAACGCTGTCAAGAAAAACGGCCTCTTCATAAATATCAATGTCAACATATGAACCTGCTGCTAGTGAATTATAATATGGACCTTCTGCTGCCGCATATGAACCTCCTGTAAAACCTGAAGAGTCAATGATGCGTGGTGAGGTTGCTAAAGTCACCTGTACTCCCCTACAACGTCTAATAGAAGAGCAGCCCCGGGAGTATGGATCGTGTTTGTGAAGGTAAAATGAGTAATAAGAATGGTTAGTGATATCCCCTCCCATCGTTATATTAGCCATAGCCGTGAAGTTACCAAAACACCGAGGGATATTTCCCGAGAATCCATTCTTGGAAAGGTGAAGGACTTGAAGATTATTCAACCAACATAGTTGGGAAGGTAAACGACCATAGAAACTATTGGATCGTAAAACAAGGAAGGATAAATTCGAAAGTCTTTCCCCTATCCATGTTGGTATGACGCCTGACAAATTATTTCCCCCCAAATCTACAAACCTCAGTTTTGTGCAGTTGCTCAAAGATATCGGTAGTTCACCAACAAATGCATTCGATCGCAAATACAATGCCTCAAGTTGAGACAAGAATCCCAAAGAAGAAGGGATTTCTCCGGATAGAGTGTTATTTGATAAATTAAGAACCACCATCCTTTTTTGGAATCTCAACCAACAGTCTGGGAGTCTTTCGGATAACAAATTGTTAGAGAGGTCAAGGAAAGTTAACTCCTCATCAATTTGACACAAGAAAGAAACGTTTCCGGAGAACCTGTTTCCAGAGAGGTTTATTGATGACAACTTAGAAGGTAGTAATGGAACCCTACCTTCGAGTTGGTTGTAACTCAAATCCAATCCAGGATACCCATCAAAGTTTGATGCCATATTTGGTAGCATACCTTTTAATTCATTTGAAGAGAGGTCCAAAAATTTCAATCCGACTGGTAGGTTCCAAAACCATGCAGGGATACCATCTGATATCTCAGCCCCGGAAATATCAAGATGTTTGAAAACTGTTTGATTCCGGATCCACTTTGGGAAACTAGGTCCCAACTTGCAAGATTGCAATTTAATTGTCTCCAATTGGGAAGGAATACTCCCATGGGAACTCAATTCAAATGCAAAAGAATTGAAAGACATGTCCAAATAGGTTAAGTGGGTGAGATTTAGAAAATGAACATCTGAGATTACACCTTCAACAGAATTGGATGAAACATCAAGATATTCAAGATTTGAAAGTTGGCCCACACTCTTAGGCAAGTTTCCACTTAAGCGATTGTTAGAAAGGTCTAACTCCAGCAGGGATTGACAACCGATGAAGTCTGGGATACTTCCATTGAGAGAATTGTGAGCAAGGGACAATTTACTCAACAATGAATATCCAGAAAAGTTGGGCAGTGACCCGTTAAGATGGTTTTTTGAGAGGTTTAAATATGTAAGAGAAGTCAAATCTCCAAAGGGAAAAGGAATAGATCCCTCTAAAAGATTATGACTGAGATCAAGATAGATCAAGTTGGAGAGATTTGCAAGTTGACGAGGAATACGTCCACTGAGATTAGAAGCAGAAATATACAAATAACGTAGGTTGGGAAGGGAACCTAAAAAGTTTGGGATAGGATTGAACCGAAAATCAATTCCACTTAGATCAAGGTACTCAATTTGATTTAGAACTGATAACGATGGACTAATTTTACCAACCAGTCCACCAGATAAATTAGACAGATCAAGTTTGTACACATGGCCCGAAGTGTAGTTACAATAGACACCCACCCATTGACAACAATCTCGTTTTTGTTCGTCTTGGCTACCCCAATCATATAGATTGTTGTTGTTGTCAACTAAGCTTGCTTTAAAGAACAATAAAGCGTGTCTCTCCCTCTCAGTACACGTGGAGTTGGTGATGGTCGTGTTGTCATCACAACTAACAAAACATCCCATGCATAACAGAAACAACGATAAAAGAACAAGCATCATGCATGTAATGTATCAAATGGAAACTAATGAATTATAAAGAGAGCTTACGAATCGATCAAAGCCAGATTGATCAATAAAACGACAATCGAATCCCCATTAAGTAGATTATTTTAGAGAAATTGTAGTTGGCATTCAACCATATATAACTTGTTTATACAACCGCTCTCCTACTTATATATCTTCCACACAGAGAAAGCAAGCTTGTGTGTACGTAGAGTTTTCGACATGCTACTTTTCCATAAAATGTTGACTAGGTGGGAAATGACTTGCAATAATACAAAATAAAAAAATAAAAAAGGAAAAAAGGAAAAGAAAAGATATATAATTACATGATTAACAAGAAAGCAGATCTTTCTTTTCAAAAAGGAAATCCGATTAGTAATTAATTAGTTAATTATTAGCGTAGAGTGTGAAGATAAAAAAAAATACAAACCTACTTTTTTTTCCCATTATGATCCGGTTAATCAACAAAATAAAAACCATTTTAATATCGGATTAATTGGAGCCAAATATTACAAGAAAATAGATATGTGTGACAAAAAGTTTAAATCAAAACTCGAATTTGTAAATGTGGGGACAATCGAAAGCACAACATGTGGCATATTCACTCTGAATAACCACGTGGCATATTCACTCTGAATAACCATTATTCAGAGTGAATAACACAACATTCAGTGTTATTCAGAATGAATAATACATGGTTATTCAAAGTGAATATGTCATGTGACGCGTTCTTGGTTGTTTACATGTTCACAATGAAAAATGAATTTTCATTTAAACCTGGCAATATATGACGTACAATCATCATAATAAATATATATTTTAAGTTTATGTGACCGAAAGTCCAAAAGGACACATTTCTATACACATGTGTTACTATATATTAGAACAAAACCTAACAACTTTAACCTTATATTACTAACATAAATTGTCGTGACGACTTATGTATTTGCGTATATATAGGGAGACACGGTCATTCATGACTTCTAAAAACAACAAAACTCGCTTATGTCCATGTCATGAAATTTCCTAACTCTTATTTTATCTTATTTTCTTCATCTAATGACTAGGATTTCCTTATGTAGACAAACCATAAACAAGTGCTCTCACATCCATAATATAATAACTTATGATTATATTCTTCTAGAAGCGGATCAATCATAAGACGGGATTTCAAAATATTTAGTGTTTATTTGGTTGATTGATGATATTTGTGAAACGGGTAACAAGATAAGGATAATGTTAGATTTGCAAGGTTTGACATTTTAGTCATTTCTCGCTTGTCCGAGTTACAATCTAAGCGATTCAAAAGTCGGTGTAAAGCCAACTGACATACCTACAACTTTCATGTCTTGTGTTTTTACAAATTCTAGTTACATCCAAATCGAAATTATGGTCAAAGATGGAAAAAGTTTGTTGGACAGCAAGAAAAAGAAAATAGTACAAGTCATATGATAGAACATCTTAAGTATTGTAGACTTGTAGTAGAATAACAACATAAAAGTTTAGTCAAATGAAGTGGCTGCAAAGTTGTTTTAAAAAGGGAAGGGATTGTGTGAATGGATTTTATAACAAATTGATACAAACAAAAATGGGGGATTTTTTTGGATTATTATATTGAGCAAAAAGGTGTATTTTCGACCCACACTGTTGGCCCATTCCACTGCGAAGGGCGTACTAGACTTACTTAGTGGCAACGCGATTGTACCGGGGCCCATGACCACTAGCATATTGAGCAAATTACCGAGCTCATTAATCAATTGAGCTACATGCCTTGGGCTTTTGGATTATTATATGGCTTGTGATAGGGTTTCCTTTTCTTTTGTTTAGGTAAAAAGGAAAAGGAAAAGGAAAAAGAAGTATCTTTTGTTTTGATAAAAAGGAAAAGAAAAACGAAGTAGGCCAAAGGCACACCATAAAGAAAAGAAGGGGGTCGTTTGTTATTTTTTTGGGGGGTGGCAACATCAAACGATACATCAATTGTATTCGGATTTGCCGATTTGGTAACAACTATCGAAAACGGACAACCGTAAAAGAGTAAGGTGATTCTCATGTTCTTATATCAATTGTTCCTCTTGTTTTTGTTTCAAAGACGATCGTTCATCATTGTTTCGATATCAGCATGAGTTTTTTTATATTGATCATTGAATATTGTCTTGGTGATATTTAGTGGCCATTAACCAAATTCTTACTGACGGAAGATTCACTCAACTACCTTACCATGTAACACCCTTGCATTTGAAAATAAATTATTGGTAGAAATTTTAAACTCGATAATTGTCATGAGTCTGTATGAAATTGACATTTCATAAACTATTTGGGATTTACTTTGTTTTTTAAATTAAAAAGAAAGTCAGATGTTATGACGTCCACGTGCCGAGAGAAGTCTTAAGGTTTAAAAACCCGAAAACCATAGTTTTAAAACCCAAAAATATAAAACCTTAGTTTTACTAAAAATTTTAATTTGTGTATTACTTATGCAAAAAAAACTCGACAAAGGGAACGGGAAAGGCCGCGGTGGAAAAGGGAAACAAAAAAAATTGTACTTTACTCAATACTGTCGATGTAGTCTTTACCGTGGTAAAAAAGTGAAATAAAAAGAAAATATTGACTTAATTACATTTTTGGTTTCTGTGGTTTGGTGATTTTAACATTGTGAGTCCATTTTTAAAATAACTATGGATTTGGTACCTGTGGTTTACACTTTATAACGCTCTGGGTCCACGATTACTAACACCGTTAAAGTGTTTAGTTAAGTAGGTTAACTACAGGGGTAATTTGGTCATTTCAGTTATGTTTCTATTTTCAATTAAAATCACAGGGACCAAATATGTAATTTATACTATATACAAAATCACAAGAACCAAAGATGTAATTTTTTAATATTAATAAAGAAAAAAATAACAAAAGCAAAAAAAATTTATCATCTTCATCCCACAACACGTATTTCTTTTCCAGCAAAACCCTAGACCACCATTACCACCACCACCATCAGCCATCACCACCCACCACCACCCTCACCCCCCATCGACCGTCGACACCCACCACCACCCTCATCCGCCATCGACCGTCGCTACCCACCACCACCACCAAAGAAAAGTTTCCATCATCTTCATCCCACAACTATCGCCCGTCACCACCCACCACGACCCTCACCCCCGAATCCACCATCGCCACCCACCATGACCCTCACCCCCATCTGATTTCTTCCCGATGACCTCCCTACCGATTTTTCTTTGTGACCTCCGATCGATTTATGTCCGATTTCTATACGAAAAGGTTGGTTTAGGGCTTTTTAGGGCTGTGATTTAGATTAGGGGTTTTGATTTTGATTTGTGATTTCTGATTTGTTCTAGAACCATAACCTTCAATTTTCTATTTTCCGGAATTGATTTGTGATTTGAGATTTTGAAGTTTAGATTTTGATTAATGGGTTTATGAAAAGTATGAATTTTTATGGTGGGTGGTGGGGGTGGTGGCGGTGGTAGCTGCTGGTTGTGGTGATGATGATGGTGTTGTTGGTAGCTTGTGGCTGGTGGGGGTAGCTGGTGGGTGGTGGGTGGCGGTGGTAGCTGGTGGCTGATGATGGTGGCGGTGGTAGCTGGTGGGTGGCGGTGGTGGCTGGTGGGTGGCGTGGCGATGGTAGCTGGTGGGTGGTCGGTGGTTGTGTGCGTGGTTGGTGGATTGGATTGGTGTTGGGTTGAGATGAAAGATAAGTTCATCTAATATAATGTTATTTTTTAACTAAATGGAGAAGAAGAAAAAGAGAGAAGAAGGAGGAGAGTAAATTACATCTTTGGTCCCTGTGATTTTAAATGAAAATAAAAATATAAGTAAAAAGACCAAAATACCCCTGTGCTAAATTCATTTTATAGAAAAAATTAAGAGAGTTAACATTCTTGGACCCAAAATTTTATAAAGTGTAAACCTCTTGGACTCAAAGCGTTATAAAATGTAAACCACAATGACCAAATCCATAATTATTTTAAAAATGGACCCAGAGTGTTAAAAACATCAAACCACAGGGACCAAAATGTAATTAACTCTAAAATATTTGACCTAGGTATTGTTTTTACTTTTTACCCTCATGTCACCGGTGGCCCATCTCCACCGCCATCTCCATCGCCGGCGAGGCGTCCACGCGACACACGGCGACCTGCCATTTACATCGTGCAATTCTCTCATGCTCTTGCCTCTTCATTTCTACCCAACTTCCAGGTTGCTTTCTTCGCTTTATTTTTGCCGATTTCTTGCTTAGATTTATTTGCTGATTTGGGGCTTTCTTATTGTTTTTGTATGCAATTAGTTTCTAGGTTTGCAGTTTGATATAATTTGCTTATTAGTGATATAATTTGATATGAAGTAGATAAACAAAGTATTTAGTCAAGTAAGAATAAGAATTGATGCAATTGATAGGATAAAGTAAAAAGGGAGAACAAAATAGCTGAAAAATGGAAGGTAGAATATTATTGACTAACTTCAACCTTTTACCAACAACATAGCTAATTAATAATCAAACCAATAGCTATATATATATAAACAATCAAACTGGATACTCCTCCTTTTATTTACAAAATACAAACACCATGGTAATTATGATCCACTAGAGTATGCAACTTCTGGTGATACGACTCTAAAACCTGTAAACAAAACATTAGATCCGACGTTAAAAATAGTAAAGAAATCATTCATTACAAAAGAGCCAAAACCCAGTGGAACCAAAATTCTTGGGTTTTGCAAGGTCTTTTCTTTTCATATGCTACAAATTATATATCCCCATCGTTTCAAGTTCATCCCTTACTAGTTGTAAGAGTATCATGGCTTTCCATTTCTAGACGTTCAAACTATATAAATAAGAAACATGCACTTACGAAATAAATAGATGCATTTACCTTTTAAAGATTCTTTGAAGTTTTTGATAATGCAAAACAACTGTCACGTATATCCAGTCTTTGATGTGAGCCAAAGAAGCAAATAGGAAATGTCTGAATGGGCGGTTGAAAAATATGTAGAACAAATCCCCCAAAATCCAACAACAAATCCAATAACCATGCCAAAGTAATATGACTCCCATAACTCACCTCCATCATCTCTTCTTCTTCATTGTGTTCCTTTCCAACGACGGGGGTAGGTGGAATCCCACATACGCCTGGTGTAAGTGGGGGACCATAAAGGTAAGGGTTACCAATATAGGAGGAACAATCGAAGAGTTGTAGTTGAGGTCCGGTTGGTATTCTTCCCGACAACTTATTGTTGGATAGGTTAAGATAACCTAAAGAAGATATCTCGGACAAACTAGATGGAATATTTCCAGAAAACTCATTTCCTGACAAGTCAAGAGCATCAAGAGATTTCAATTGACCCATATGTTTTGGAAGTTCGCCTTGCAGCTTGTTGATTGATAAGTTTAAAGAGACCAATCCATGAAGACTTGTGATCTCATTCGGAAGTTTCCCCGATAACGTTGTCTGAAAGATCAATGCTCTTCAATAGCCGAAGATCAATTCTTCCAAAGTTACGTTCTTTTCCTTTCCATGCAACCAAAACGCTGTCAAGAAAAACGGCCTCTTCATAAATATCAATGTCAACATATGAACCTGCTGCTGTTAACTTATAATATGGACCTTCTGCTGCCGCATATGAACCTCCTGTAAAACCTGAAGAGTCAATGATGCGTGGTGAGGTTGCTAAAGTCACCTGTACTCCCTACAACGTCTAATAGCAGAGCAGCCTGGGAGTATGGATTGGTGGATACTGGATTGCGTTTGTGAAGGTAAAATGAGTAATAAGAATGGTTAGTGATATCCCCTCCCATCGTTATATTAGCCATAGCCGTGAAGTTACCAAAACACCGAGGGATATTTCCCGAGAATCCATTCTTGGACAGGTGAAGGACTTGAAGATTATTCAACCAACATAGTTGGGAAGGTAAACGACCATAGAAACTATTGGATCGTAAAACAAGAAAGGATAAATTCGAAAGTCTTTCCCCTATCCATGTTGGTATGATGCCTGACAAATTATTTACACCAAAATCTACAAACCTCAGTTTTGTGCAGTTGCTCAAAGATATTGGTAGTTCACCAACAAATGCATTTGATCGCAAATACAATGCCTCAAGTTGAGACAAGAATCCCAGAGAAGAAGGGATCTCTCCGGACAGAGTGTTATTTGATAAATTAAGAACCACCATCCTTTTTTGGAATCTCAACCAACAATCAGGGAGTCTCCCGGATAACAAATTGTTAGAGAGGTCAAGGAAAGTCAACTCCTCATCAATTTCACACAAGAAGAAAAGGTTTCCGGACAACCTGTTTCCAGAGAGGTTTATTGATGACAACTTAGAAGGTAGTAACGGAATCCTACCTTCGAGTTGGTTGTAACTCAAATCCATTCCAGGATACCCATCAAAGTTTGATGTCGTATTTGGTAGCATACCTTTTAATTCATTTGAAGAGAGGTCCAAAAATTTCAATCCAGATGGTAGGTTCCAAAACCATGCAGGGATACCATCGATATCTCAGCCTCGGAAATATCAAGATGTTTGAAATTGTTTGATTTGGATCCACTTTGGGAAACTAGGTCCCAACTTGCAGGATTGCAGTTTTATTGTCTCTAATTGGGAAGGAATACTCCCATGGGAGCTCAACTCAAATGCAAGAGAACTAAAGACATGTCCAAATAGGTTAACTGGGTGAGATTTAGAAAATGAACATCTGAGATTATGCTGCTAAAATTGTTGAATGAAACATCAAGATATTCTAGATTTGAAAGTTGGCCCACACTCTTGGGCAAGTTGCCACTTAAACGGTTGCTAGAGAGGTCTAACTCTTGGAGGGACCGACATCCGATGAAGTCCGGGATACTTCCATTGAAAAAATTGTGAGCAAGGGACAATTTAGTCAATGATGAATATCCAGAAAAGTTGGGTAATGACCCGTTAAGATGGTTTTTTGAGAGGTCTAAATATGTAAGAGAAGTCAAATCTCCAAAGGGAAAAGGAATACGTCCACTGAGATTAGAAGCTGAAATATCCAAATGACGTAGGTTGGGAAGGGAACCTAAAAAACTTGGGATAGGATTGAACTGAAAATCAATTCCACTTAGATCAAGGTACTGCAATTGATGTAAAACCGGTAAATATGGACTAATTTTACCACTCAATCCATCAGATAAAGAAGATAGATCTAGTGTGATCACATGACTTGTGGTGTAGTTACAATAGACACCCGTCCATCGACAACAATCTCTTTGTTCTTCTTGGCTCCCCCAGTCATGTAGATTGTTGTTGATGTCAACTAAGTTTGCTTTAAAGAATAGTAAAGCTTCTCTCTCCGTCTCAGGACACGTGGACTCGGTGATGCTCGTGTTGGCATCTTGTTTGAGCCCTGGAGTATTATCACAACTAACAAAACATCCCATGCATAACAGAAACGACAACAAAAGAACAAGCATCACATATGTAATGTATCAAATGGGAAACTTATAACTATAAAGAGAGCTTACGAATTGATCAAAGTAATATTAACCAATAATACGACAACCGCATCCCGAGTAAGTTGGATATATGATTAAGGAGATTATTTTAGAGAAATTGTAGTTGGCATTCAACCATGTACCCTGTTTATACAACACTTCTTTCCTACTTAAATCTCTTCCTTGTGTGGTAGCTAGAAAAAGCAAGCTTGTGTGCAGAGTTTTCCACATGCTACTTTTGCATGAAATCTTGATTGCGATGGTAAGTGGAAAATGACTTGCAATAATACAAACAGAAAAAGACGGGAAAAGAAAAGATAAACTCGTGATTCATAATGAGAAAAAGAAGACAAGATAGTAGCTTTTTCTTTTTAAAATGGAAATCCAATTGGTAATTGATTAACTAGTTAAAAAATGTAGAGTGTGACGATAAAACAGAAATAAAGTCTACTTTTTTTCTATTATGATCCGTTAATCAACGAAATGAAACCTCTTTAATGTTGGATTGGAGCCATACATTACAACGTAAATAGATATTATGTGTCCAAAAGTTCAAAACTATACATTCTATACATCTATTACAATAAGTTATCAGAAGTTAGAACACAGCCTAACCACTTCTATCCTTATATTATAAGTTATTTTGTATAAGTTATTTTGTGTTGACATTAACTTCTAAAAACAAGAAAACTCGCTTATCATAAGTTCCCTAACTTTTATGTTATCTTATTTTCTTTATTTCATAACTAGGATTTCCATATGTAGAAAAAAGCTAGTACTGTCCACATCCATAATATAATAATTTATGATTTACTTTTTGATCAATTATGAGGTTGAGATTTCAAAACATTTAAATTATTTGGTTGATTGATCTTATATTTGGGAAGTTGGTTTATGTTTCGAAAAAGAACTTTGTTTTTAACTTTTAGGCTGTGTTTGGCAAAGTAATAAAAGAAAATGAGATCGAAAGAATCCCGAAATTTGGCATCGAAAGCTGGAAAATGGTTGATTACGTGACTTCTTCTGAGACTTGTTGCATGCAAAGTCACACGCGTCTCTGCATGGATTGCTTTTATTTATTTATTTGGTTATTTTGTTTGTTAATTAGTTTAGGATTATTATTTGTTTATTTAATGTTTATTTATTTGTTTTCCTCAATAGTTTAATAGTTTTAGAATTTACCTTTAGTTATTGTCTTATTTAATTTCTATGTTGGTTTAGGATTAAGTTTAGATTTCTTAGTTATATTTTATTTAGTCTAGCTATAATAGGTTTTATGGTTTTCTCTGTTTACTTGATTATCAATAAATCGAAGTTCATTTTTTGAGAAATTTCCTTTGAGTTCTACATCCGTAATTCTCTAATTCTTACTTAATAGGTTTAGACATTTGTCAATCATTCCGCACTTCCTACTGCATCAAAATTCAAGCCATATCTTAGTCGAAAAGTGTGTTGGGCGTACAACAAGAAAAATAAAAGAGTACAAGTCATAACAACACAAAAGCATTGATCAATTGAAGTGGTGGGAAAGTTGTTTTAAAAAAAGGTTGTGTGAAATGGATTTTATAGTTAAAGAAGGAGACAAACATAAAAGGGGGCTTTTCCTTTTCTTTGGATTAGAAGATAGGATTGTGGTAGTGTTGCTTTTCTTTCATGTATTATTTAGATGGATTAGAGGCCACGGTTAAAAGAAAAAAAAAAAGGAAAAAGAAAAAGAAGTAGGCCAAGGATGCACCATAAAGAAAAGGAGACCGTTGGGTCCTTTAAACGGTCTCCTTTTCGCTGACAACAGCAAATTGACGTAACTGAATTCCGTATTCGGATTTGGTAACATAATCGAAAACAGATAACTGTAAAAAGGTAAAAACGGAGGTGAATCTCATGTTCCGGTATTAACTGTTTCTCTTGTTTTAGTTTCAAAGACAATTCCGTCATTTTGCTTCGAATTTTAGGGAGATTTTTTATTTCAATATATATTTGAATATTTTCTTGGTAAGAAGTCAGCGGTGAAAAAGTAAAAGATATAAAATAATTGACCCCATATTGTCACAGGTGCCCCCAGCCCCACCTCACTCACCCGGCTACGAGAGCGAGGTCGCTGTTCGATTTCTACCCAAATTCCAGGTTGGTGCATCCATTGCTTCCATTTATTTGAAGCTTTCTTAGATTTATTTTTGCTGATAAGTTGATTTCTTGCTTAGTTTCTTAGATTTATTTGCCTTTTGATTTGGGGCTTTCTGTTCCATATTTTGCTAGACAACCTAGGTTATGTTGCTTTATATTTTGCTGTTCTATTTGAGTTGGAGAAATGGGGCTTGTTTGTAGGTTTGTAATATGGGGGTTGTTTGTGGGTTTACAGTTTGGGGCTTATTGGTGAGTTGTTTTGTTCTGTTCTATATTTGTTTGCCCCTGTTGTATAGTTTGTAATTTTTAGGGCTTGGTATAAGTTTGTTTAGAGATATAATTTGGGGGTTTGTAGGTTTTAGTATTGGATTTGGTTCAACATGGTTTTGATTTTGCTAATCGCTAAAGAATTTAATTACCTTATCGTGTAACATCTTTGGTATTGAAAACTGATTGTTGGTAAGCTTTTTAAACCACTAAGTGCTTACCGAGTATGAGTCATTTTCCATACTTTCCGTGGTAAAAGTCTTGGTCATTGGCTCCTTGCCTTGTCTCATCCCATTTTGACGATAATATATATCTTCATCCTCTATACGCATAGACAACTTCATTCATATTACGTAGGCAAAAACTTGATAAGAAATTCAAGAGCGGACATTCTTTCATGGAACAACACTTCCAAACTTCTTTTACAGTAGAAAACGACCGATTGATGGATGATTTTCCATCTTTTGCAGATAATATATATGGTCATGATATGCTACAATATGTGGTTTACACAAAGAGAACAAGAATCAATTATTTTTGAACTTAACATTCCCCTAGATCCTGTAAAACAATGAATAATTACAAGGCAACAAATCATAACATGTATGAGTAAACTACAAAAGTGGTCTGTTTGCTTACATACAACTGGCCAACTACGAATAATGACTAAACTTCAATAACTACATTAATAGTCATTTTGTTTTGTAAAATTTATATATATATATATATATATTATATTTATTGATATAGTTAATGGTGAAATAACGTGTGAGAAATTGAGTTGGATAAGAAGCGAAAGAAGTGAATTTGAACCCTTGATCACTTTTAATCTCAAAGTGATTTTATTAAAAATTGTGACTTTTGTTCTATCCGTTTTTGAATTTATAGTTTTATTCTTTTGGTTTGAAATTCAATGTTGTTTTGTCAAATTAATATATATATATATATATATAGTGGTTGTGAACGTGAGGACAACCGAGAGCGCGACATGTGGCGGATGAGTAGGCGCCACGTCAGATCCACGGCGGGTGACTAGGCGCGATTCATGGGATGACATTGAATTAAAGGGGGGGACCACACTCAAAGTCGCCACGTGTCGCGCTCTCGGTTGTCCTCACGTTCACAACCAAAAAGTGGTTCACATTTGAACTTTCCTCTATATATATATATATATATTTATATTATATATATGGCTGAGATTGCGTTTGAAATTCAAATATTGAAATCGTAGGTTAAGGAGAAGGTTATGGTTGAAATTCAAAATTTGAACCCCTATTTTTAAGCTTCTAATTTCAGCCATACAATTATTTAATCAATGGACAATAACAAGTTTTCAAAGTTTCCACAAATTTCATGGTTTCCAAAATAAGGAGACTCTATATATATATATATATTATATTTATTGATATAGTTAATGGTGAAATAACGTGTGAGAAATTGAGTTGGATAAGAAGCGAGAGAAGTGGATTTGAACCCTTGATCACTTTTAATCTCAAAGTGATTTTATTAAAAATTGTGACTTTTCTTCTATCCGTTTTTGAATTTATAGTTTTATTCTTTTGGTTTGAAATTCAATGTTGTTTTGTCTTGAGACTTACTCGGTCACTGGTTTACCGTTAAATACAAGAAACGTAAATAGCAACTAATTGTAAACTATAAGGACTAAAACTGTAATTTTGGAAACACAAGGAAGGAAATAATAATTTTTTTTAGAAAACCTCATGAACTAATATTTTGTTGTAGTGCAAGCAGACCTTCATTTTTCCATTTTGAAGTGAAGAGGTTGTTAGGTTGTCTGTCTATGTATTGAAATTGATTATTTGATTATTGTAACTTGAAAAGGAAATAATAGATTTGTGTTATTTCATAAAATCATTTTGATTTTACCCAGTTAATTAGGTTTTAAATTATTTGTTTTATATAAAAAGTTTAATAGCAGTTATAACATTTTGATAGCCAATTTTTGCAATCACTTTCAAACATTGTATGTGTAGCGCCTACTCTTCTCTTTTTACCCTTCAATCTGATTCTCAATTTCCATTGCAACCTTGTCTACATCAAATTTAAATGCTAACATCACAAATTTAACACAGACATGATTGTCGAAAATGAAACTAAAATGATCAGCTAGTACACGATTGAACGGGATACCTCCTCCGTTTACAAACACCATGGTAATGATACACTATAAAGTTATAAACTATGTGACGTCCATATGCAGACCAAGAACATGTGAATAACTCTAAAACCTGTAAACAAAAAAAAATGTTAAAACAATAAAGCAACTCTAGTGAACCAAAATTTGGTGAAGATGCTAGTTACTTGTAATTAAGGACGTGAGGTTGGATTGCTTATTTCTTTTTTCTATTGCTTTTTCTTTTGGTTCTTTTGGTCTTATTCACAATCTCACTTTTGAGACCATCAATAAACAATCAGTCATAAGCTACCTTATCAGCTAGTTTGCCAAACATAATATTCTAAACCTTACAGAGTGCTAGGAATTTGCATAAGTATTTGGCATATGTATATAAAACAGTTGCATAATAAATAGATATATTTACCTTTTAAACATTCTCTGAAGTTTTAGATAATGCAAAGCCACTGACACGTATATCCAATCTTTGATGCGAGTCAACGAAGCAAATAGAAAATGTCTGAATGAGCGATTGAAAAATATAGTAGAACAAATCCCCCAAAATCCAACACCAAATCCAATGCCCATACCAATGTAGTATGAGTTCCATAACTCGCCTCCATCTTTTTCTTCTTCTTCTTCTTCCTCATCTTCCTTCCCACCAATGACCGCGGGAGGTGGAAGCCCACATCCTGGTGGGAGTCCATATAGGTAAGGGTTACCACTATAGGAGGAACACTCAAAGCGTTGGAGTTGAGGTCCAGATGGTATTCTTCCAGAGAAGTTATTGTTCGAGAGGTTAAGATAGCTTAAAGTCATATCAGACAAACTGGAGGGAATATTTCCTGAAAACACATTTTGTGACAAGTCCAAAGAATCAAGAGATTCCAACCGACCCATATCTTTTGGGACTTCCCCATGCAATTTGTTTATTGATAAATTTAATAAGACCAATCCATGAAGATTTGTGATCTCATAAGGAAGTTCTCCAGAAAACTTGTTGTTTGAAAGATCAATGCTCTTAAATAGTTGAAGACCAACTCTTTCAAAATTGCGTTCTGTTCCTTTCCATGCAACCAAAATGCTGTCAATAAAAACAGCCTCTTCATAAATATCAAAGTCAATATGTGGACGTCGTGCCAAATCTTCATAGTTAATTGTGCGTGGTGAGCTTTTTAAACTAACATATTGGACTTTCATAGAACACCTACTATATACAGAGCAGGGCCGAGGGCTTCCTCTGTGAAATGAGTGATAAGAATGGTTAGTGATATCATTTCCCAGCGTTCTTTTAGCCATAGTCGTGAAGTTACCAAAGCACTGAGGGATATTTCCCGAGAATCCATTCCCGGACAAGTGAAGGACTTGAAGATTATTCAACCAACATAGTTGGGAAGGTAAACGACCATAGAAACTATTGGATCGTAAAACAAGAAAGGATAAATTCGAAAGTCTTTCCCCAATCCATGGTGGTATGATGCCTGACAAATTATTTTCCCCGAAATCTGCAAACTTTAGTTTTGTGCAGTTGCTGAAAGATATTGGCAGTTCACCAACAAATGCATTTGATCGCAAATACAATGCCTCAAGTTGAGACAAGAATCCCAAAGAAGAAGGAATTTCTCCGGACAAAGTATTATTTGATAAATTAAGAACCACCATCCCTTTTTGGAATCTCAACCAACAATCAGGGAGTCTCCCGGATAACAAATTGTTAGAGAGGTCAAGGAAAGTTAACTCCTCATCAATTTGACACAAGAAAGAAAGGTTTCCCGAGAATTTGTTTCCAGAGAGGTTTATTGATGACAACTTAGAAGGAAGTAATTGAATTCTACCTTCGAGTTGGTTGTAACTCAAATCCATTCCAGGATACCCAACAAAGTTTGATGTCATATTTGGTAGCATACCTTTTAATTCATTTGAAGAGAGGTCCAAAAATTTCAATCCAGATGGTAAGTTCCAAAACCATGTGGGGATACTGTCTGATATACTAGCATTGGAAATATCAAGATGTGTGAAATATCTTTGCGTTTGGATCCATGCTGGGAAACTAGGTCCCAGAGTGCAAGATTGCAATCTTATGGTCTCCAACTGGAAAGGGGTAATATTCCCATGAAAGCTCAAATCAAATGTCAAAGAGTTGAAAGACATGTCCATATAGTCTAACTTGGTGAGATTTCGAAAATGAACGTCTGAGATTACACCTTTGAGAGAGTTGGATGAAATATCAAGATATTCAAGACTTGAAAGTTTACCCACACTCTTGGGTAGGTTTCCATTTAACTGATTACGAGAAAGGTCTAACGTTTGCAGGGATTGACATCCAATTAAGTCTGGAATGCTTCCATTTAAAGAATTGCCAGCAAGAGACAATTTACTCAATGATGACCATCCAGAAAAGTTGGGCAACGACCCAATGAGATGGTTTTCTGAGAGGTCTAAATATGTAAGAGAAGCCAAATCTCCTAAGGGAAGAGGGATGGATCCCTCCAAAAAATTACGACGGAGATCAAGATGAAGCAAGTTGGAGAGATTTGCAAGTTGATGAGGAATACATCCGCTAAGGTTAGCAACGGAAATATCTAAATAACGTAAGTTGACAAGGGAACCCCAGAAAATAGGTATAGGATTGAACTGAAAATCAATTCCGCTTAGATTAAGGTACTCCAATTGATGCAGAAGTGGTAAATACGGACCAATCTTACCGGTCAATCCATGAGAAGAATTAGAAAGATCAAGCCCAATCACATGACGAGTGTGGTTGTTACAACGGACACCGACCCATTTACAACAATCCTTCTTTTCTTCTTGGCTTCCCCAATCATGTAGACTGTTGTTGATGTCAACTAAGTTTGCCTTGATAAAAAGTAAAACTTGCCTCTCCTTTTCTATACAAGACCCGACGGTCGTCATGTTGGCATCTTCTTTGACCCTTGGAGTACGATCACCGCTAACAAAAGAACCCATGCATAACAGAAACAACACAAGGACAAACATCATGTGATAATGTATCAAATGGGAAACTAAAGATGGCTTACTTGGGGTATTGATCAAAGTCAGAATCAATAAAACAACCACCACATCACCAATAAGTTGAGTATATGTATATGAGGAGGTAACTTTAGGAATAATTTTTGCAAGCACCCTATATGCCTATATATACATACTAATTCTTCTTCTCTCCTACCTTATATCTAGAAAGCCAAACTTGTTGTGCAAAGTTTTCCACACCTACTTCTGCATAAAATATTTGGCTACAAATGGTATCCATTAATTAAGGAAATTGGTAAAATTGAACATTGCCGTATGCAATGGGGAAAAGGACTTGCCATGCTTAATAAGAAAAGGATATAAGAAGCTAGATAATCGCATGCATAATAATAATAATAAAACACAAAAAGGACAACAATTGACTTAAATAAAATGAAACCCACACTTTTTTTTATTGTGAGCCCAGTCAAGCTATCATAAAAATCAAATCTTTGGGCAAAATTTCCACACGCTATTTGCATAAAATATTTGGGAAATATGTTAAACATTCAAACAAGTTTATTAGTTAATTATCATAATCTCAAGGAAGGGAAATATGTTAAAATACTATATTAATAACTAGACTATACATGTATGTAATGCGGTACGAAGTTTCTCGAATCTGAGATTGAGAACTTAAAAGAATAAAACTTTGGTTCATTTTCAGTTTTATTCTGTATCACATGATGTTAATTTTATGATTTTATGTGCTTTTAAATTGCATGTATCGAATGTATAAATTCGAGGTAAAAAATATTCAATAATTGATTTATTTTGAAAGTATATAGATATACTGGTATAATTTATGAGAAAATACTAGATGTCTCTTAGTTAATCTATGATTCTGTATTTCTAGTATGATAAAGGTGTACATGAAAATTGAAAACCTAAAAGATATGAAATATATTACTTCTTATATATTCTTAATATTTAGGGTTTAGTTCCCCAAAATATATCCAACTTGTCACTTTTTGCTTTACTTTAAAAATTACCACTTAATACATCATACTACTAAAAACCTAACATTTTAAATACTAAATGACTTGTAAACCAGGTAGCCGGTCATTCCGGCCACCTGGTCAACTTCTCCGGCGAGATTTTTTCCGACGAGACTTTTTCCGGCAAAAACCTATCTTCTCCGGCAACCTTCGGCAAGAAGCCATCTTTTTCCGACGAGACTTTTAGCACGAACAACAACCTCCATCTCCGACACCTACCATCTTCTCCGGCAACCTCCATCTCCGCCACCCACCATCTTCTCCGGCAACGTCAATCTCTGCCACCCACCATCTTCTCCGGCGACCTTCATCAACCCTTCCGCAAACTCACCAGCTTACTCCAATCCGAAAACCTAAAATCATCAGCATCGTTGCCGGAGAAAATGGTGGTTGTTGGGAAATCGCTGGAAAAGATGGTGGTTGCCGGGAAGTCGTAGGAGAAGATGGTGGTTTCCGGGAAGTCGTAGGAGAGATGGTGGTCGCTGAAAAGTTGTTGAAGAAGACGGTGGTGGTCGGAAAAGTCACCGGAGAAGATGGTGGTGGCCGGAAAAGGCGTCGGAAAAGATGGTGGGTGGTGGCCGGAAAAATGGTGGTCGCCGGAATGTCGCCGGAGAAGATGACTGGATGGCCGGAAAAGTCGCCGGAGGGGAGGGGGGTGACGGCTGGTAACCCTTGATAGCAGGTCAGATACATCAAAATGTTAGATTTTAGGTAGTATGATGTATTAATTGGTAATTTTTAAAGTACAGTATATACAATAGCAAAAGGTGACAAGTTGGATACATTTTGGGGAACTAAACCCTAATATTTAATAACAAAATTTAAAAAAATATTCAATATTGGACTCATTTCAAAAAGAATTTGTTCAATCAAATATACTATAAAATATTTCATTTGGTGAATGGAAATTGTAAAAATGTGTTTTTTATTATAACACCCTTTATAAATACACTTTAATCTTCAATCAAATACATTTAAAAATAGTTTTAAGGAGATCGGGTCGGTCCCTTACTCCCAGCCGAGCGTTCTTTTTGGTGGAAAACAGTAACCGGGCACTAACCGACGGTCCCAGAACGGATCCATTTTACCACCTCTGTAAGGACTGCGTAGTGCAGACTGCAGAGCAATAGCATTAAAGCAGGAGTCCAAGCCCAACACATATCAGGAACCAGAGTCCAAAACCAAACAAAGCCCAGATACATTTAAAATCGATCTGTGAATTCTCTCCTTGACCCCAAACCAGCAATTAAAACCCACTGCCATTAAAAGGCTTCGAATTCCTTTTCGATTTTGAGATTTTTGCATGTTCTAATTGCATTGTAACAGTGTGTTTTTAGGCACTATTCACTATTGGAAGCTAGGTTACAAGCCGAAAATAAACACTAAAAAACACGAAATACACTTTAAACATATATACATTACGAATCGAGACCTAAACAGGTTTACCCGAATTTGCTTCCTACGATTTCGATCTACATCCTCTATCAACGCTATTTAGTATTCTCATTGTTTTATACGTAGATTAGGACTTAGGTGTGCATTGGGCATTATCAAGTGATCTGTTTTGGTGTAACAAATGCCAACCCATGGTAAGCAGATAAGTAGGAAAAAAAAATAAGTGATCCCAAACACCTCCATAAAATCCTTGGATATCACATTAAGGTTGTGTTTGGCAAGCATAAGCTAGCTTATAAGCTAATTCATCCAAACATGTACCAAGAATCTAGCTTTTTGAAACGCTACTTTGAGTAGCTTATGAGGAGCTTATTGTAGCTTTTTCCAATTATACCTTTATTAATATTAATTATTAAATTCAAATATACCCTTTTTGGTCATTTTACATACTCATAAGCTAGTTTTTGACAAACATAATTTGTTCAACAGCTAGCTTATCAGCTACTAGCAAGCTTATCAATCAACAGCTAGCTTATCAGCTATCCGCTAGCTTATCAGCTACCAGCTAGCTTATCAGCTACCAGCTAGCTTATAAGCTACGCTTGCTAAACATAGCCTAAATATGTTAGCTTAGAAAAATAACTCATTGTTAAGATAAATATAAATTGGTTAATTGTTTTCAATTTTAGTCAATTATTTATAAGATATTACCACTAACCATCCAAATTATCGACTTCAAATTGAGGATTCATAAAATTGTCGTAACAAGTCATACTATGTTTCGACCATCACTGAAGTGACCATTAAATAAGTTACACAATACGTTGTATGTAGTACTATTAAACTAAAACCAACACCTTGTCAGACAAAAACAACCAACGTTTAGAAAACAATAATTTCAATGCTTTCATTGTCGTAGCAAACGCTTGCATTAGTAAAATTTTGCAAACAAACCGAAAATATCAACCTGTTTTATTTATGTGCTTCACTTATTTTTAATTATTTTTTATACTGTTATTGTTAATTATCTATGTTGTTTTTTTTTAAATAATTTTAATCCTGGAGAATAAACTTTTTGTTTATAAATAATATGAATCCCAAGTAAAATAATAATAATAATAATAATAATAATAATAATAAGTAATATAACGTGTTTTAGGTCTATTTACTTTTCTCCCTTTGAGATGACCATCTACTTAATAAGTCCCTTTGAGTACGTTTGGTATGCAGAGGGAATGCAACAGGACGGGACAAAAATAGATAGCCCATATTATGATTTTCATGGCACGCTTCTTAAGTTATTTTGAAAATAATATATCTAATATTCATCCATGGATATTATTTAGACTAACACAAAATAATTGTCTTGGAAATTTGGTTAAGTTATAATTTCACTCCTCTTCTATACAAATTGAGTCAAGATTCACTTGATGCTACAAAAATATATAGGAATAATAACTTTTCTACAAATCTTTTAGGTATACATATGTTTACCTTGTAAACATTCTTTTAAGTTTCTGAAAATACAACACTACGTATACATACATCCAATCCTTGACACGAGTGAGGGAAGCAAAAAGGAAATATCTACAAGAGCGGTTGAGAAAGATGGCAGAACAAATTCCCCAAAATCCAACAACAAATCCAGAACCCGTACCAATGTAGTACCATTTCCATAACTCATCATCTTCTTCTTCATTTTCCTTCCCAACAACGACGACGACAGGTGGAAGGCCACATCTTGGCGTAAGCGGTGGTCCACAAAGGCGAGGATTACCACTATAGACCGAAGAGTTGAAACGTTGGAGTTGAGTCCCAGATGGTATTCTTCCTGATAAGTTATTGTTGGAGAGGTCAAGATAACTTAAAAAACTTATCTGAGACAAACTGGAGGGAATATTTCCAGAAAACTCATTTCTTGACAAGTCAAGAGTCTCAACATATTTCAACAGACCCATTTGTTTCGGAAGTTCTCCATGCAGTTTGTTTCTTGATAAATTTAATGCGACCAATTCATGAAGACTTGTGATCTCATAAGGAGGTTTTCCAGATAAATTGTTGCTAGAAAGATCAATGCTCTTCAGTAGCCCAAGACCTCTCTTAAATTCGCGTTCGGTTCCCTTCCATGCAACCAATGCATTGTCAACGAAAATGGCCGAATGAATTTCATCGGGGATCCTATCCGGATATACTATATAAGAACGTTTGGGTGGTTTGAGTCTTGGGTCTCGCTTGAAGTGATAAGAGGAATAAGAATGGTTAGTATAATCATCTTCAAACCTTCTTGTGGCCATAGCAGTGAAGTTGCCAAAGCACCAAGGAATGCTTCCAGATAATCCATTCTTTGACAAATCAAGGAGTTGAAGATTATTCAACCAACATATCTGGGAAGGCAAACTACCATAGAAACGATTGGATTGTAACACAAGAAAGGATAAATTCGAAAGTCTTTCCCCTATCCATGCTGGTATGATGCCATATAACTTATTTTCCCCAAAATCTACAAATTTTAGTTTTGTACAGTTGCTCAAAGAAACTGGTAGTTCACCAACAAAGGAATTTGATCGCAAATACAATGCCTCAAGTTGAGACAAGAGTCCCAAAGAAGAAGGGATTTCACCGGACAAAGTGTTATTTGATAAATTAAGAACCACCAACAATTCGAATTGAGACAAGCAATCTGGCAGTCTCCCTGATAACAAATTGTTGGAGAGGTCAAGGAAAGTTAACCCTGTATCAATCTCGCACAAGAAAGAAAGTGTTCCTGAGAACCTGTTTCCAGAGAGGTTTAATGCTGCCAGACTAAAAGGCAGCATTGGTATCCTACCTTTTAGTTGGTTGTAACTCAAATCGATTCCAGGATAGCCATAAAATTGGATTGATACTGTCGTATCCGGTAGCATACCGGTTATTTCATTTGAAGAAAGGTTCATAAAAATCAAATGACTTGGCAGTGAGTTCCAGAACCATGCAGGGACTTTATCTGATATCTTAGCACTGGAAATATCAAGAAGTGTGAATTGTCCTTGCCTTTGGATCCATGCTGGGAAACTAGGTCCTAGATTGCAAGATTGCAGTTTTATGGACTCCAATTGGGAAGGAATGCTCGTGTTGGAGATCAATCGAAATGTTAAATTATTGAAAGACAAGTCCAAATGGGTTAAGTCGGTGAGATTCAGAAAATGAACATCCGAGATTACACCTTCAAGAGAGTTGGATGAAACATCAAGATATTGAAGATTCAAAAGTTGACCCACACTATCAGGTAAGTTTCCAGTTAACAGATTATTCGAGAGGTCTAGCTTTCGGAGGAATTGACATCCTGTGAAATTAGGAACTTCCCCGTACAAAGTATTATGACTTAGGAGTAATTCCTCAATCGATGAACATCCAACAGACTCGGGCAAAGATCCATTAAGAAGGTTTTCTGACAAATTCAATACAACTAGAGATGAAGTGTACCAAAAATCTTCTGGAACGACACCTCGGAATTGATTTCCAGAGAGGTCCAAATGTGTAAGAGAAGTCAAATCTCCAAAGGGAAATGTAAGAGATCCCTCCAGAAGATTATGACTGAGATTAAGGCGAAGCAAGTTGGAAAGATTTGCAAGCTCATGAGGAATATGTCCAATGAGATTAGCGGAAGAAAGATCCAAATGACGTAAGTTGGTAAGGGAACCCAAAAAACTTGGAATAGGCTTCAACTGAAAATCAATTCCACCTAGATTAAGATACTCGAGTTGATGTAAAACTTGTAAAGATGAAGTAAGTTTACCGGTCATGCCCTTATGCATAGAGAGATCAAGTTGGATCACATGAGATAAGTTGTTACAACTAACACCCTTCCAGTTACAACAATCCACGCTTCCCCAACCGGCATATAAGCTTGCATTGAAGGACATTAAAGCTCGTCTCTCGTTCTCAATGCATGATGTGGCGATAATCGTGTTGGCATCTTTTTGGAGCCCCAAACTAAGATCACAGCTAACAAAAGATCCCAGGCATAGCAAAAGCAACACAAGAACAAGCATCGAATAATACATTAAATGGGAAACAAAAGAGAGCTTAATTAGTTATAAGGAGATAATTTTAGATACATTTTGTTGAGCAATGTCCCACATCGGACACAAAGTGAACTTGTAATGTGCTTATAAGGGTCCTGGCTACTCCACTCATAGCCAATTGGTTTTGAGTTTGAACCCCACAAACTTACACATTTTACCAATTCAAGGACCCTATATATATAACACCAAACTCTTCTTCTTTCTGATTTCTTTTTATTCCTCAAGACCAAGAATTCCATGATATAGAAAAAGAAAGATTATATATTGTTTTGGGGAAGTTTTTCCACACGCTACTTTTGCATAAAATATTTGGGTGCAATTGGAATTCACATACATAATGAGTGGAGTGTGGAAAAAACTTTTGTTACATAGAAGAAAGTGACTTCCAGCAGAAAATTTGGTCAAAATGTCAAATACAATGGGTTAATTTATGAATTTAAGATACAATAAGCAATACAATTTTAATGCTAAAAAAACTGAATAGATATTTTTTACTGAAAATTGAATGCAACTAGCAAGTAGCAACTAGAACTCATCGTCATTAACGTTTTGAAGCTTCGATTGTTAGAATATGTGGAACCCCATGATTAATCTCCAAAAGAGCCCTTGAGGAGAGAAGGGGGTTCCAACTATATTTTGGTGGTCCAAGTCTAGCCGATGTGGGACTCTAACATCGATTACCACCGCTCTGGCTCCATTTCTTTATGAATTTTGATTTCTAACATTATTATTAAAATATCTATTCGATTTTTAGCAACTTTGGCAAAGTGAAGTGGCCCAAAATATGAGTTCGTATTTCACGTGCGCTATTAACGAACTTCAAACTTCAATGCTTAATAAATTTTGATCTATTAATCCATGTTTTTATCCTCAACAGCGCTACAACCTAAGCATATTTCGCATCGAGATGTTTATCGTGTTATAATCGAATCGTAACAATGTGTACTATGCATTGTTCACTATAGCACCGACAAGCTACTTTACGGCTTACTAATGGAAACTCGAAATAAAGTTCTAACACATATATCTACGAATCGAGACTTAATGACGTAGGAGAACTCGTAGATTCGATCTCGATCTACTGCTTCTCGCAACACTATACTCGCTGTTTAGTTACCAAGAGATTCGATTAGGTATAAAATGGCTATTGCTGTAACTCATTTCTCTTAAAATCCTCCGAATGAAAAAGACGATCGTTTAAAATATTGATGACGCACTATTCCGTGTTTAAAATATGGCAAGACAGGCCCCTTGGGTTCCATTTTTAGCACAATCTCACTCCCAAGTCCCAACGCACTAGAATTTCAAAATTATGTTTTATTACTGCAATTTAAATCCTAAGAGTGAAAGTAAGTAATTTGTTATTTTGTTAATTGTTTTTAGGGTAGATTACGGATTTGGTCCTAACAGTTTGATGGTTTTTACGGATTTCATCCCTAGGCTTGATCAATTACAGATTTGATCCCTGTGGTATGCATTTTCTGATGAATTCGGTGCCTGTTGGATTTATTGGAGGGTTATTGACTGATGGACCAAATCTGAAATAAAATGTATCCGTAATTAGTAAAGTCTAAGGATGAAATCCGTAAAATCCATCAAACTACAGGGACTAAATCCATAGTTTAGTCTTATTTCTAACTGTGGTATGCATTTTGAAGTGACCATGAAAAAAAGTTAATAAAAAAGTAGTTTGTTGATAATGTTATTCATTCTAGATGCATGGATAACAAGGTCCATATTACAACCTTATGCATCTGAATAACTTAACAAACATTTTCAAACCATTAATCTAAATAAGAAATTCAAGACAAGCAACATTGATTTATGAAACAACGTACACTTACAAACTAGCTTCTCTAATTCAAGACTAAGCAACATTGATTTATGAAACAACACTTACAAACTAGCTTCTCTTACGGTAGAAAAAACAATCAAATGGAATACTTCCTTACTTTACAAACACTATAATTATACGTTATGCATCTACTACAATATCCTATTTCCACAAAGCGAGCAAGAACATGCATGCAAATCTTTATGAACTTGACCTGTAAGTTAACAAAGAATATATATTAGGATATACATTAACCAAGGCAAGAAATCATAATATATATATATAAAGTGTAACGAATTAATAAGAAACATTTGCACAATAAATAGATATGTTTACCTTTTAAACTTTCTTTGAAGTTTTAGATAACGCAAAGACACTGTTACATATACCCAATCTTTGATGTGTGTCAACCAAGCAAATAGGAAATGCCTGAAGGAGCGGTTGAAAAATATTGTAGAACAAATTCCCCAAAATCCAACACCAAATCCAGTACCCATACCAATGTAGTATGAGCTCCATAACTCACCTCCATCCTCATTTTCCTTCCCAACAACGACGACAACAGGTGGAAGGCCACATCTTGGCGTAAGCGGTGGTCCACAAAGGCGAGGATTACCATTATAAACAGAAGAATTGAAACGTTGGAGTTGAGTCCCAGATGGTATTCTTCCTGATAAGTTATTGTTTGAGAGATCAAGATAGCTTAAAAAACTTATCTCAGACAAACTCAAAGGAATATTTCCAGAAAACTCATTTCCTGACAAGTCAAGAGTCTCAAGAGATTTCATCAGACCCATTTGTGTTGGGACTTCCCCATGTAGTTTGTTACTTGATAGATTCAATGAGACCAATTCATGAAGACTCGTGATCTCATCCGGAACTTTTCCAGATAACTTGTTACTTGAAAGATCAATGCTCTTCACTAGCCCAAGACCTCTCCCAAATTCACGTTCTGTTCCTTTCCATGCAAGAAATGCATTGTCAATAAAAAGGGCCAACTTGTATCTCTCGTAACTGCAGTCCTCACTATTACCATCTAGTTCTTGTAGATTATGACAAGATACAGTACTCATTGGTTGGAAGGCAATCTCAGTGTACCAGGAAAATGAATGATAAAACATATCATCATCAAACCTTCTACTAGCCATAGCCGTGAAGTTACCAAAGCACCCAGGAATGGTTCCCGAAATTCCATTCTTAGACAGGTCAAGGATTCGAAGATTATTCAACCAACATAGTTGGGGAGGTAAAGTGCCATAAAACCTATTGGATCGTAAAACAAGAAAGGATAAGTCTGTAAGTCTTTCCCCTAGCCATGTGGGTACGTTTCCAGATAACTTATTTTCCCCAAGATCAACGAACCTAAGTTTTATGCAGTCCCTCAAGGACATTGGCAGTTTACCGACAAATGCATTCGATCGCAAATATAGTGCCTCGAGTTGAGACAAATATCCCAAAGAATAAGGAATTTTTCCGGAGAGGGTGTTATTTGATAAATTAAGAACCACCAACCTTTTTTGGAAAATTTGCCAACAATCAGGGAGTCTCCCAGATAACAAATTGTTAGAGAGGTCAAGCAAAGTTAAGTCCATGTCTACACTACTTTGACACAAGAAAGAAAGTGTTCCCGATAACCTGTTTCCAGAGAGGTTTAATGACGACAGTCGGAAAGGCACGAATGGTATCATACCCTCGAAATAGTTGCGACTCAAATCTATTCCAGGATAGCCATAAAAGTAGTGTGACGTTATATCCGGTAGCCTACCATTTATTCCATTCGAAGAAAGGTTTAGAAACTCCAATTCCATTGGTAGGTGCCAAAATGTTGCAGGGACTCTATGTGATATCCCAGCACCGGAAATATCAAGATGTCTAAAATGTCTTTGCGCTTGGATCCATGCTGGGAAACTGGGTCCCAACTTGCAGGATTGCAATTTTATGGTCTCCAATCGGGAAGGGATTCTCGTCAATTCAAATGCAAAAGAATTGAAAGACATGTCCAAGTAGGTTAAGTGGGTAAGATTTTGAAAATGAACATCTGATATCACACCTTTAAGAGAGTTAGATGAAACATCAAGATATTCTAGATTTGAAAGTTGACCCACACTATTGGGTAGGTTTCCAGTTAAAAGATTACGAGAGAGGTCTAATTTTCCCAAGGACTGGCACCTTGTGAAGTTAGGGATGCTTCCGTTCAAGAAATTGTGACCAAGAGACAAGCTATACAATGATGAACATCCAACAAAGTTGGGCAACGACCCGTGGAGGCGGTTTTCTGACAAGTCCAATTCAACAAGAGATGAACATTTACCAAAAGATATTGGAATGACACCTTCTAATTGATTTTTTGAGAGGTCTAAATGTGTAAGAGAAGCCAAGTCTCCAAATGGAAAAGGAATAGGTCCTAATTCCTTAGTGGATGAACACCCAAAAATGTTGGGCAGCGAACCATTAAGAGAGTTATTGGACAAATTCAATTGAACCAGAGATGAACAATTCCCAAAAGATTTTGGAATGACACCTCTTAATTGATTGCCCGAGAGATCTAAATGTGTAAGAGAAGTCAAATCTCCAAAAGAAAAAGGAATAGACCCTGCCAAAAGATTATGACTCAGATCAAGATGAAGCAAGTTGGAGAGATTTCCAAGTTGATAAGGTATACTTCCTTTGAGATTAGCAGAAGAAATATCCAAATGATATAACTTGGTAAGGGAACACAAAAAAGTTGGTATAGGATTCAACTGAAAATCAGTTCCACTTATATCAAGATACTCAAGTTGATGTAAAACTTGGAAAGATGGAGTAAATTTAAGTGGCATGGTCCCATAGATAGAAAGATCAATTCTTATCACATTAGAGAAGTTGTTACAGCTAACACCATACCAGTTACAACAATCCACGCCTGACCAATCGGCATTGAAGGACATTAAAGCTTGTCTCTCCTTCTCAATACAGGACCTGGCCGCCATCGTGTCGCATAGCAAAAGCAACACAAGAAAAAGCATCATTGACGCGAAATGTATTAATCAAATGGGAAACTAGAAGAGAGCTTACGGTTTTTAGAGAAATTGTATTTGTTGGCTTCACTATATTCTACCAAGGACCCTATTTATAACAACTAAATTTTCTCTCTCCTATAGATTTTATTTATCAAGACCAAGATTTCCTTGATGTACTTTAAGGAAGATTCATATACATTGTTGGGCAAATTAAAAATCTTCCACACGCTAACTTTCCATAAAGTATTTTCGATTGTGGAAAAAAAAAAACATTGTCTTGTGGGAAACGACTTGCAGCAGAAATTTTGGACAAATACAATGTGTTTAACATGTAGTCAAAAAGACTAGCAAAGAACTCAACTTTAATGGTGAAAGAGACCAAAAAAAAAACTGAATATATACTTATTTTAGAAGAAATTGAATGCAAAATAGAAATTGAATATATACTTCTTAAACTCTTTGCTATTTTAAGAGGGTGTTCTGTTGTGTTCTATTAATATTGATATAATTTGATTATTTTGATCGCCATAAATCAAAATAACTTGTGTTGTAATATAAATTATATTTTGCATATTTGTTAACATATTAACATTTAATATATATGAAACATTAAAAAAATTACTTTCTATATTGCATAAACTAGTTAATGACCCATATATTAAAATTATTTGATAAAAAAAAGTAAATAAAAAAGATGTGAATAAAATCTACTTGATTTTAATAATAAAAAGTAAAAAATAATTATGACATCATCAAGTTTGGAGAATTTATGACATCATCAAGTTTGGAGAATTTCTTTAAATTCTGTAAGCATTATTTGAGTTGAAATTGGGGGTTTTGCAAATCTATGATGTTCAAATTGGGTTTTAATTATTTATTTATGAATTAAAGAAGATAGAATGGAAAAAAGTGCAAATTTGGAGGATTTCTTTAAAAATGTATATTTACAATTTTTTTTAAAATTATTTAATTGATTTATGATAGCTATTTAATTAATTAAACCATTTTGTATTATATCATAGTAAATAATGTTTAATTATACTTTTGTTATTATTTGATAAAAAAAAATTCTAATGATATATAAATCTCAATTGTTTAGAATTCATTTGGGCTTGGGTCTCTTGGGCCTTCAAGTTTGAAAATAATTTTAAATAATCCAGGAATGAAAGCCCAACAACAGCAAAGCCCAGATCCATTTTAAAACGGATCTAGGTAAAGCTCAAAATGGATCTGTGTATTCTCTTCTTGACCCGAAACAAGTAATTAACGTTTTGAAGCTTCGATTTTCTTTTTTAATTTGATTTTTAGCATATTTAACCAAGTGAAACGACCCAAATATAAGTTCGTATTTCACATCCGCCATTAACGAACTAAGGGATTCGATTCTGTATCGGTTTTTTTATCTATTAATCCCTGTTTTCATCCTCGACAAATTGAGATGATTGCATGTCCTAATCGCATCGTGACAGTGTTTTTTTACTTAATGTTCACTATAGCACAGCCGTACACGGCGGTTGCCATTGGAAGCTAGGTTACAAGCCAAAAATCAGCACAAATAACCGCAAAATACACTTCTAAACATATATATATATATATATATAGAGGGGTGGGTTCAAATGTGAACCACTTTTTGGTTGTGAACGTGAGGACAACCGAGAGTGCGACACGTGGCGGATGACTAGGCGCCACGTCAAGTCCACGGCGGATGACTAGTCGCGATTCATGGGGAGGGCGTTGAATTAAAGGGGGGACCACACTCAAAGCCAACGTGGCGCCTAGTCATCCGCCACGTGTCGCGCTCTCGGTTGTCCTCACGTTCATAACCAAAAAATGGTTTACATTTGAACTTTTTTATATATATAGGAAAGTTCAAATGTGAACCACTTTTTGGTTGTGAACGTGAGAACAACCGAAAGCGCGACACGTGGCGGCTTTGAGTGTGGTCCCCTTCTTTAATTCAATGCTCTCCCATGAATCGCGCCTAGTCATACGCCGTGGCGCCTAGTCATCCGCCGTGGACTTGACGTAGCGCCTAGTCATCCGCCACGTGTCGCACTCTCGGTTGTCCTCACGTTCACAACCAAAAAGTGTTGAACCCACCCCTATATATATATATATATATATATATATATATAGGGGTGGGTTCAAATACAAACCACCCTTTCGTTGTGAACGTGAGGACAGCCCAGAGCGCGACACGTGGCAATCTGAAACGGCGGGTCAAGTCATATTCAGTCTGAATAAAACTGCATGTTAGTGTTATTCATACTGAATAACGCTTGACCCGCAGCTGACCCGCCCGCGTCCAATTGCATCAGAGTGCATGTTAGTGTTATTCAGTCTGAATAACGCTTTATTCAGTCTGAATAACTAAGTCGAAATTTTTTCAAATTGCCACGTGTCGCGCTCTCGTTTGTCCTCACGTTCACAATGAAAAGGTGGTTTGCAATTGAACTTTCACCTATATATATATATATATATATATATATATATAGAGGGAAGTTATTTTGTAAACCACAAATAACGTGTAAACTCATGGTTGCATAGATTAAATCAATAAAATTGATTTATGGAGTTGTTTAATATGATGAAAATGTTTCATAAACATCAAATTTTGATGAAATTGTTTCATATTTTGGTGTTTTTTTATTCATATGAAATTTTTTTTCGGTTTTAATGAAACTTTTCATTTCTACGTAAATAAACACCTTCATATGAAACAATGTCATCAAAAAATTTAGGATATGAAACATTTTCATCATATTAAACAACTCTACAAAGGATTTTTCATTAATTTACATATGCAACCATGAGTTTACACGGTTTACACGTTATTTGTGGTTTACAAAATAACTTCCCTCTATATATATATATATATATAGTCACCTTCTTTTGTGAACCTATTAATCTGTGTTAACTGTGTTAACCGATCACAGCCCTTGATTTAATATAATCAACGGTTCAAATAAAAAATGTAATTAAATTAATTAAAAACCTAACATATTTAGTGGAAGCGTGCAAAACATAGGTGCACAGGGGCAAAAATGGAATAAATGTACAATTAATTTTCCTCCTGGACTCTTGTGCATAAGGATACGAATAATTTTTGAAATTCAAATTAGAATCGTGTTGCGCAATCTACGGGATTTCCTCCAAATTTCGACCAAAAAAATTTAGAAACCGTATGTGTTCCTTAGGTGCACATGTTCTTTCCTTAGGTGCACATGTGTTCCTTCCATATGTGCACACGTGTTTCTTCCATAGGTGCACACGTGTTCCTTGGAGCACACATGTCTCCTTGCTAAATTCATGAACTTATACTATTTGATGCACACATGTTCTTCAGACTCCATAGACTGCAGACACCAGTTTACTTGTGTATGCATATCATGAACACATATGCATCATTAACATACCGATGTACCATTTTTATTCATATTAGAATTAGATACATATGTGTTATGTATTCACAATGATCTGCACCTATGACTTTCAATGAAACAGAGCAACATAATCGAATAGAAACACATGTGTACGAAGCTGGCGGAGGAGGAAGGCGGCGGTTTGCATACGGCGGAGAAGGACGGTTGCGACGGTGCACACGACGGAGGATGAGGCAGCGGCCGTACACAACCAGTATATACTAACGACGATCAAATTAAAAACCCTAAACGAAAAATGGAAAAACCGGAAACAAGAAACACAAAAATAAACTTACCATATATCACTTCCTATAAAATAGGAAACATCCATATTAAACCGACGATATAACAAATTCCAATATTACCCTTAACACAAAATTTTAAAACAAAAGAAATAAAGGATTTTGATTGGCTGATTGGTAGTTCACAGAGTTCACACAATTAAGGAGGTTTACAAAAGAAGGAATCTCTATATATATATATATATATATATATATATATAGAGTCAAGTTCATTTAGAAACCAAAAAAAGAGTAAAAACCGTAGAAACTCATGGTTTCATAGCTTAAATCAACGAAAACTTTTCGTAGAGTTGTTTAATATGATGCAAATGTTTCATATAATTCATTTTTTGATGTTCCTTTTTTGTAAAAATAACAAGGTTTCATAGGATTAAAGAAAATACATAGAACAGTTTCATAAGCATAGAAAAAATGTATGAAACCTTTTCATTTTTATATAAAAAACACCAAAATATGAAACAATTTCATCAAAAAATAAATTATATAAAACATTTTCATCATAATAAATAACTTTACGAAGAGTTTTCGGTGTTTTAAACCAAAAAACCATCGGTTTGTAAGTTTTTACTCTTTTTTTGGTTTCTAAGTGAACTTCCCTCTATATATATATATATATATATATATATATATATATATACATTACGAATCCAGACTTAAGATATAAGGATTTACCTGAATTTGCTGCCTGAATGCCGTAGGACTGAAATTCTATCAACGCTATCCAGTATTCTCACTATTTTCTCTGTGGTTTTGGTGTGCTTTGTGCAAAATAATGCCCTGGACTGGAATTCCTCCAAATGAAGAAGACGATCGAACAGTTGATTCCTTGTTTTAAAGGATTGCAAGACAGGCCCTCAAGGTTCCTTGTTTTGTACCTTCTCTCCCCAACTCAATTAAGTTTTAGTAAACTATTTTTTAGTCCTTGTTGTTTGTTAAAATTCGTGGCTTTTTTTTTTCTATTTTGGGAAAGAGGTATCCCAGACCACATTAGGCCCAGACTAATCTTCGGCAATTTTGGGCCAAAGTCCAACTGCTAAAGCATGCAGCCCGAGGTCGAAGCCCCGTACCTACAGAATGTGTCCCCCAGGGCTCGAACTCGGGTTCACCACTATGTAGTGCCCAAGCCTTACCACTAGCACTAGGCTAACACTCCTTTATTGATTCGTGGCTTTCTTCGCAGTTTAGAAATTGTATTTTTCGTTTTTATAGTTTTTTTGTTGGAAAAGGTTTATCTAGCCTCTGGACTCTTGACTCGCACCTCCTTAGGCCTTTTGTGACTATGCCATGTCATTACCCATGTGGTTTTTTGGTTTTTATGGTCTACAAATTTAGTGGTATTTTCGTCATTAATATTGACTCCTACCTACAAATATAAGGGATCAAAAGAGCATTAAATTGTAAATTATATGAACGAAAGCAACAATAAATTTTAAATCATAAGAACGAAGACAAAAAATAAGTTTAAAAAACTTAAAAATAATTATCATAATTTCCATACCACGAGATATAAATAGTAAACTTTAAAAAAAACAACACTAACAACAAATGTAACTTACTCAAATTACAATTTAAAATCCTAGGATGTCAGATTTTAACAATAAGGTTTTTTTGTAGTCATGGGTTTCTGAGCTAGCTTACGCTCATCGTGAATCCCTCAAACGACCACAAATGATATGGGGTCATCGCAGGGGCTTAGGTTCGAACCTGGATAGATGAGATTTTCCATTACATCTCTCAAAATTTTACTAATGCACAACCCAAGTGCTTAACAATAAACTTTTAATAAGCTCTATAGAGAAATAACTCATTTTTTTGACAAATATAAATTAGTTAATTGTTTCGAAATGTACTCAATTGATTATCAAATATTAGTATTATAAGCAATGAACATCTGAAATATAAAAAACGACTTCAAATTGATATTTTCATCAAATTGTCACAACAACAATAAACCAGATTTATACTATATTTCAACCATCTCTAAATTCATCATCAACCATTTTACACACTAAGACCATATATTACCACTAGTCTAAAACCAACACCATGTCAATGAAAAACAACCAACGATCAAAAAAAACATCAAATTCAATGCTTCTGTAGCGGTGGCGGAGGCTTGCACTGGTAACATTTTGCAAACAGACCGAACGTATCAACCTGCTTAATGAAGTTTGTCATGCTTGCCCACCCTCCGAATCCGAAACCCACCACAAAAACCCACACGACGATAAAAATGTTCACTATGTACATAGCCGTCCAGCTCGGTAAAAAGAATGGAGGCTTCTCCGCCGCATTCTGCAACCAACAAATTCGACAAAATTAATATTATATATAAAGGTACATCTAGCCATAACCCCAACCTGGATGCACCATGGTCCTAGCCATTTGGGTTATGGTCCTAGCCACTTGGGTTAGGTTAGGTTAGTAGGTAAGTGCAATAATAGAGAATGTGATTGATACATGTAACCTTAAATCAACAATAATGAAATGTCACCAAACTTTATCTTTTTCTATGTTTCTACCCCTTAATATTGAAATTATTAGTGCAAGGTACATTTCATTTTCTCAAAACTAATCATGTGAAATGCTCTCATAGTTTGGTGTTGCATAGGTGTTGTACAGTACAAGTAGCCAATGCAAAACCCAATTTTGCATCGAAACAAAACCGTCATATTCATCGAACAACCGATTAAAGCATAGCGATTTATAGGTGGATGGATTACCTGGCGAGCAGAAGCCTTTCGGTAAGTGAGCATATGGGCAAGAGCCGGGATGATGTAAACAGTGAAGCTGACCAACAGAGCCCCGACGGCCGAATTTATCGGACCGAAAAACGGGAAAATGATGGCTAGGAACCAGATCGGTATCACGACCGGCAGCCTAGCCAGTGCCCGTAAACATATGCTCTTTGTGTCGTGCATCCCAACCACTTTCTCCCACACGAAATAGAGCGGTGTACACGCAAAACCGAATGTTATAAACTGCAAAAGCACAAAAATAAACACGCCCCGAATCGGTCAAAAGTCAAAACACAAATCAACAGTTTTAAAAGGTCAAAATTAACGTTTTCGATGATGAAAATTAAACCTGATGGATGAGCATGAGGATGACGGCCGCATCTCGGAATCGGGTTTTTGGAAGAAGGGAGAAAGCGTTGGAGTGGTTCAGGAGTTGGTCGCCGAAGGCCCAGTACATAGCGGCGGATGATGGTAGGGTTAATGTGAATACATAC